>JAPFFP010083756.1:0-21952 GCA_026153255.1 Solanum medicagineum | reverse complement strand
TTTCCCAACCAATAAAAATAATCCAAGTAATAAACTATACAACTAATACAATTAATTAATTATAATTAGTTCCAATATACATGTTCAATAAAATTGACATCATTACAATTTTTAGTATATATGATAGTTGATCTTGCAGTCAACATTTAGTTGTTTGAATATCAAACCTAAGATCTACAAATAATTGATCAGACTATTCTTCCATGAATATTAACGTAAATATTGTAAATTCTCTTTGTTTGATGTAATTTACTCAAGTAAGCAGAGACTGAACGTGTATCTAAAATAACTATATAAACGACCCATTCCTTGCTTACACTACTTCATCCTCTTCATTTTCCCCACATAGGACTTAGGGGGTGTTTGGATTTGTTTTTTTTTAAAGTACCTAAAAGTTAAAAGCCAAAAGTAGGTACCTTCCTACTTTTGCCTTTTGGCTTTTTTTCTTTTGTGTACTTTTTAAGGTTAAACTAAGGTACTTAAAGTACTCTCTGTCTTTGCCAAACACCATTAAAAATTAAAAAGTGTATAAAAGCCAAAAGCACCTAAAAATAAGCCTATTCAAACACCTTATTGTTCCAGTATATAAAATCCATGGACAAGAGCTTGCTATGGTTGGCAAGTTTTGGTTCTCACATTCAATTGAAACCATTAAAAAGGACTGTTCTATAAAGATAGAACAAGAGCATGGGAGCGGGGGATTTTACCTGGTGCGCACCCAAAGGGTAGTGGCTACGGATTTCCCTTGTCTTAAAAAAGAAGAGATAGAACAAGAACAAAAATGTACTTGTAAATTACTTCACATAAAATCCTACACATCTTACCTCATTTATTGGGACTAGCTTCATTGAAAATTCCAGGGCATATATGCAATGTTCTTGCTTTCATCCACAGCATGTAGGTTTTGTATCTGTTAAAAGATTAACAATGTTAAAGTTAGGACTAAAAGTTCACCACTTTATCAAAGAATAGGGACTATTAGTGCTTCGTACAAAAGAAGTAGGATCATTTTGCACGTAGCCCAAAGATAATAGACTATCTTGAGTCTTTCTCATCAACATGCTATAAACACTCAAAAAGTTCAGTTACAGACTCGATCCATCAATATAATTTTACTCATTGTGCTATGAGGCTCAATAGATACATTTCTATATAAATTGAATTATGAGTACTCATGTGTCTTGTGAATGACTTGCATGTTATTCTTATGCTTATCATTGATGTTTGACCATTAACGGCCCTTTGCAATGATATACTCCCTGTTTTGGAAAGATAAATTAAGATGCTTTATTTTTTGAAAATAGTTATTGCTGCATACTCAATTTTAAATAAAAATGATTTCATAAATTGAGTTATGTTATGACATGATGCAATAACAAAATGTTTATCCAAGGAATCTGAAACCAGTAATTATTTACCTAATTATGGATGAGCAAATCAATTGAATTGGGAAAAAAAAAACACAACCAAATATGCCATATTGCATGCTATTTGCAAATGACAGTATGTTAATTGACAAAACTAGCGAGGAAGTCATCAGTAAATATAGTGAAGCACTTAAGAGGGAAATGATTTTATCATTAAGACAGAATATATGCATTGTAAATAATGTCCCCCTAAGAAATGATCGGAAATGAGAATTAAACAAGATTATAGTGAGTGAATGCAGGCAGCTCAGATATTTATGCATAATTTTTCAGAAAAATGGCATGATTGATGAGTACTTACAAAAAATCAAATACAATAATTGAAATGGATGAGTGCTATAGGAACAGTAAGAGATCCTAACAAAGTGAAAGGCAATAACTATAAAACAGTTGTGAGACTAGTGCAGCTGTATCAATATTCGATTTCTGAAGAATTGTGAGATGAACATTGCAGTACGCACATTGAACTTCGAAAACCTAACATATCCACAAGACAAATATCATAAAAATACAAATGGTAAGATAGACGTATGATATATGGTCATACAAGATTGGACAAAGAAACATTATCACATCTAACAAAGCTTGCAAATAGTACACAGAGATTACAATGAGTTGTCGCTTAAGATGGCTCTCACCTATGATGGTTTAGACATGTCCTAAGAAGACGTCCAAAAGCATCGATAGGTGAGACATTATGATTTTTGAAGGTAGTAAAAGAGATGAGTTAAACTGAAATTCATTAACAGTAAATATATCAAAGATCAAAGTTCTTTCAGCATCAATGCAAACTTTGGTACATACACATTATATACATGTGAGTGTGTACGCATGCATCCATAGAGAGAAGCAGCGCCAAATGATTTTAACAGTTGTCGTGCTGGTGAAGCAGAGAGCCTACAGGGCAGTTTGGGGCAATGAGGAGCTAGGCTAGTATTATCCATATATAATAACTAGCGAGGATTAGGACTTGATTATTGTAGTAAACAGTTACATTAGGTTAACTGTTAGCCAAGAGTCTTTATCATATCAGAATCTAGTAAATCCAGAATGATTCACCATACAGAAGGTAGAATTGCCTCAGGAAATGAAAACAGTGGAATAAATGTAGAACGATATACCTGAGGATACTGCCTCATAGGCTTGAGGTGAAGATATTTCTGACTTCACTGGAAGATGATGAAATCCATCACGCTGGCCAACTGACTGCTGCTGCTGTAAAACTCTGGTTTTCATTCCCATTTGCTGTCTCATATTTAGGTCATTAGCATCAGTCATCTGATGAAGCTGTGACATCTGGTGGGCTGGCAATCGCACAGTCTGTTGTTGCAGTTGCATTAGCTGCTCTTGAATCAACTGGTTTCTATGAATAAGTTTATGAAATTGCAGTAACTGCTGGCTATTTAAAGTTTGCTGCTGCTGATACATCTTTCTTAGTTGCTGGTCCTGCAACATATGCTTCTCTTGCAGTTTAAGAAGTGACTGTTGCAGGACGCTAGAATTTTGCCTTAGGGAACAAAGGTTTTCCTGCACTGGGTTTGTTCCATTTTGTGAACTTAATGAGCTTATGTTTATGTCTTAAGGACTGTTGACAGGATTCTGTTGTGAAAAGCCAGTAGCTGCTGAGATATGCTGTGTTGCTGGGAGTTGTAAATTGTCAATTTTCCTGACAAGGAACCATGTACAGGTTGCATCGGTGGATTAGATTGACCATCAGGAAATTGTGGTTGCTGAAGCTGTATGGGAGACTGAGGAAGTTGCTCCGGCAGAATAGAAAAGGTATGCTCTCGCGGCCTCCGGGAACTAAGAAAGAAACTTATGTATTTCTCAACTAAAACCAGTTTCTCCTTGTGAGTCTGTTGAATATCATGCTTCTTAAGCAGCAAGAAAAACACAATGCGTTCCAATGCTGTCTTGAACACCTTGATATTTTCAATTTTCTCATTTTGAGGACACTGAGGAAGAGAATCATGCTTAAAATGAGAAAAAATTGAGTTTAGTCAGAGTCCTGTCTCTAGCCCTTTGCAAACTTTTAAAAGCCATGTTTTAAGTACCTTCCATAGCAAAGAAAAAGGAAGGGAATAACTTGACCAATGGCATAAAGAGACAAATAACATAACTAGCAAGGACCCCACAATTCAGCGGAATGTTGACTTAAAGTGCTCTTTAAATTTGGATAAATCAAGCCTTGCCCGAAGAATTAGGGAAGACTTGATTCTTCCCCAAAAGAAAAACAAACCAAAATAAAATGACATCTACATCACAATGTTTTTACCTAGATATGTGAAAATAACTCCTTTTATGGTGTCCACCTCTACTTCACATTCATACAAAATGCTTAAATACAGACAAAGATGCAGATAAGGTTAGCCACACCCACCACCTTCCCAATCACAACTTGTGGGATGATACTAAGTATGTTGTTGTAGATGATGGAGATTAGAAAACAAAAGTTATAGGACAAGAAGAAGATGAAATATATGATTACAAGTAATGGCCCCATAAGAAAAATGACATCTAAAAACTATAAGCATCTCAAATTATATCGAGATCTAGTAAATCCAGCATGCTGCACCATACAGCTGCAGCATGATAATAGTGGAATAAGATGTTGACGACATAGCTGCTGCACTTTAGAAGCAATTAACCGGTAGACATCATTGATATCTAATAAATACCTCTCCTTCATAGACTTGATCTGCATTACAAATTTTCATTCAGTCAATAGTGGGAATTTCAAGACTGCATTTCCACGTGGATAGGTGATACAAACTAGAAAATCTTTATAAAAGAACCTTCCATATAAAAAGGTTAAAAGCTAAGTAGAAGAGGAAGACTACAACTGATTAACATGTGAATGGTAAAAGAAACAACAAGCTTTGCTTCCTTTAGCTTCTTTCGTACGCATTTTTGCTCACGTCAAGAGAACAACTCCCATAGTGTGATCATAGACTAGCCCAACCAAGAGGAACTAGAATATACTTTTTTTGTATTTAGGAGATATAATACGGTTTAATGGCAATCATCATTTTTCTAAAATCTTTTTTTTCGCTTTACACCATTATCATCAACAAAGTAAGACGAGGGTTAACAATGAAATAATAACAATATAGCTGGATTCACAAGTAAAAAACGACATGATGGAGTACACAGAGCATGTTGATATTATGTGTTTATTCTTGGAGAAGTCAAATTATTCCAACTTATTCCTAGTTAGTAAACCAAGTTGGGGATGTAAGTTTAGAATGATAAAGGGCTGTGCCTCTTAACCTCGGAGTTTCAAAAACAGAAGCATCAAAATTTTCTTTTATATTTATAATTTTAAAAAGAAAAAAGAGAAAGTATATCAGCCAATAAATATGAACGGATGTCTTTTCATGGAAAGCATCTTCTTCTTTTTTAATCACGTAGATGGTTTTATAGATAATAACAATAAGAAGGTCAACGTGGTTGTATACAAGTGATATACCAAAAAGAGGAGGAACCCACAAAATATGGTTCTCTACAAAAGATACCCAATCCTGTATATAAACAGAAACTACATTGCTCCAAAAGAAGAAAATAAGGGATCGGAGACTACTCCTCAATTGAGTAAAGCTCATCACCAGCCCTTCAAAATTTCTTCTATTCCTCTCTAAATGACCCACATCAAAGCAAGAAGAGCAACATTCCAAGTCATGTGTCTTCTCCTAGCTCCACTTTTGCAGTTGAACATCAACTCCTGACGGCTCTTGGCATAACCTGAGAAACACCAAATCATCTAAAGATATCCTCCAGCTAAATTGCAATGTCATAAAACATGATCTACATCCTCATCCGCCTCCTTACAAAGGAAACACTAGCTTATGCAAACAACCTTTATTTTCCTAAGGTTCTTCGACATCAAAACCACTCCACTAATAGCGAACCGCACAAAGAAGCACACCTTCCTTGGCACCTTTGGTATCCAAACTGAGACATATGGAAAACTATCCACTGCCCTAACCAAAAGCTTCTCATAGAAGGGCTTAGCCGAGAACATATTGTTATTCCCCAAATCCCAACTCAAAGCATCAGGTACGTTGACTGGTAGGCATTGCTTTTGAAGTAAAGCCAACAATCTATGAAACTCGGTCAGCTCCCAATCTCAGAAAGTCCTCCTAAACCTAAATCTCATATGGTCCCAGCCCCATGAGACCCATTAACTTGCTGAAAAGACAATTTTCTTTGGCAAGAGACTCTATACAAACAATAATAAAAACAACAACAACAACATTGGAATCCCACACTGGGACCATACAAGAGATTCTATACAACATTGGGAATTCATGGTTAAGCACCAACCCTCCACCTCCCAAAAGATAATCCTATTCTCTTACCCAACTTTAAAACCTATCTCATCATAAAGGCATTCCACCCCTTCATATTTATGATATTCCTCCACAGTCCACACACCACAACCGAGGGGCATCATGATCACATTTGTTCTCCATCACCCTATCATCTCTCCATATTTATACGCTATCACCCCTCACCATAAAGTTTCTCCCTCCATCCCAAATCTCCACAATCATTTACCCAAGAGTAATTTGTTAACACAAAGAACATTTTCTAATAGCTATATATTCAGGTTATATACTTCTTGCACGAATAAATCTATCCTTCAAAATATCAATTACAGATTTTATTTGCTGGGAATTAAAGCAAAATGGTGACATGCCATGAAGACTTTGACACGAACCTACATGCATATAGATAGTACGATCACAACATTCAACAACTAATTTTCTATAATCAATCAATTTATCAGACAATTCTTCACTTCTCAATTACGTTGGTGCTTGAAACTAATTTCTTGACATTGACAATATTAGACCAACACATGCTCAAACAACGGGCTATCAATAGTGAGAACTCATATAGTAGACCTCAACTTCTTGGGATTTCGGCGTAGTTGTAGTAGTAGTTCTCGATTGAGAATATACACGGATTTCTAACAAATTACCTATTAACAGGTTTGATTTTCTATTTCCCAACTAAAAATCAAATACATAAAGCACCTCGTGGGGAAGGATAGGCACATGAATTTAGCTTAACACTCGGTATGGTAAACCTCCTCCGTTACTCTATTTTGTCATAGGAAATATTTCAAAAGATTCAGCTATTTCTTATACTGTTATGACCATCTAGTTCAACAAAATCCACATATGTTATTTCCTTGATTTCAAAATCTTGCGCAGTTCCAATCCTAGCAAAAAGCAAAACCTCTGTCTACACAAATTACACGAAATATGCTCCCATGCACATTATTCGAGGTCTGATTTTTCCATCAAGAATTTGAAATACAATCAACTCAACCAGGGCTCCAGCAGCCATGGCCGGAGTTCTGGCTCCGGAACACGACAATGATAGCATTTATTTCAACGCGGGTTACAAATCTTACAAGATCACCAGACTAGCAGGTGAGGAACCTTGGTACGAATGGACAGAATACAGTAGATATTTAATGAGAAAGGTGAAGATCAGCATTAAAGTCCTGAAATGGGTGGTCTCAGCATTTATTGAAGCCTCAAAAATTAAGGGGAATATCATTCAAAGATTGAACTTGAGAGGCCATTTCGAGGAATTCTACGGGACCCTGAAATTCAACGCAAAATGGTAGATATGTCAGCTTCATCGCAATACAGGGGGAAAAGAGATCAATCATCATTGAGTTCTCAGACAAAGTAGGATCGAGTAACATTGCTCATAAAATAGCCAAATTTGTTCATGAACCGTCCCACCGGACGGCAAACCTACGAGTCAAGGAGAGGAATACTCATATGTCGTACAAAGAGGCTGTACGAAGCAGCAGATGGACCGTAGACACCAAGGAAGAAAGGGCAGTGCAGACCACAATGGTGCGAAAGTCAAAGCTACTAAACAGATGTTTGCTGGGAAGGTTCCCGAATTTATGGGGAGAGAATCCGACTTTAAACGATGCAAGAAGATGGGCTTGTAATACTTGGAAAGCTACAACAGGGATACATGTCTTCACGATGAACGACAATCTATTCCTGTTCGAACTTCCTACAAAGTCAGCGGCGGAACATGTCATGACGGGTAACTGGTCATGGAGAAAGAAGGAAGTCTTTCTGGAATGGTGGTCACCCACTACTGGTTGTTGGCCAGAGGAGTTGGAAAGGAACTGGGTCTGGATAAGAGCTATGGGACTTCCGTTAAACCTTTGGTCCTAAAAAGTATTTGAAGAAATCAGGAATCAGTGTGGTGGCTATATAGAGATGGAGGAAGAAACTAATCTGAAGAATCATCTACACTAGGCTCGCATAAAAGTCAAGGGTGACGGAACAAAGGTACCAAGATTCTAGGAGCTCTACAACGAAGGCTTCTCTTACAAAATCCCGATCTGGTGTGATATTCCGATTACCGTCCGACCATCGGAAAATAGGAGAGAGGTTGTCGATCAAAGACCTCTGGACAAAAGACTTTTATCTGCTGTCCCTAATGAGAGATCAGCATCTTTTACAGTCCAGCATGTGGGTACCTCGAAGGAAGGGGGAATTTTAAATCTGAGGTCACGCGTGGCAGCGCGTGTGACTGACCAGAGAGGAAAAGGGCCACTGGAGTCAAGTTTGGGCCAGCTCAAAAGAAGAGGCCCAATTTATGAGAAAAGCCTCTTTAAATCTACTACACAAGTTGAAGAGGCCCAAAGGATGGATTTTATTAATATTGAGATCCAAGCAAACTTAGCAAACAGCGGGCCCAACAAAGAAATGTAAAAGAGTGTACACGAGGAGAGGTCAGTAATTACAACTCCGAAGGAACACATTCAAAGGAATCAGAGTTGGCTCTAATTCCACATCCAAGTCCGGAGTGCATGGAGAACACGGTAGATGCTATCCCCCTAAATATGCAATTTCCAGCAGAAACCCAGGTGGAGCCAATGAGTCCAGTCTCATGGATTAAGCACCACATCCTCAAATTAAGTTTTGAATGTGGAGTAGATTTTAGAGGATGCGAGGAGAAAGCAGAAGAGCTCTTCATGAAGATAGAAAAAAACAAACAAGAAAGCAAGGGGGAGAAGAGTACAACTGTAGGTGTCAAGAAGAAAGGTATCAACGAATTGAAAGGCCTAGTCCTAGATACCAAGTTCATGAGTTTCGGAACTAGAAGTAGAGGGGGATATCTAGCCATTGAACAAGGATGAATTTGAAAATAATTTCATGGAATATTAGGGGGATGAATAGCAGTAGAAAGAGGTTGGTAATCAAAAATATGATGCAGAACTGGAAGGCTGATGTGGTATGTTTCCAGGAGACGAAAGTGGAGGGGGAAATATCAAAAATGATCAAGGAAGTTTTGGGTAGTAAATGGGTGAATTTTGCGCAACTGGAATCTAGTGGTAATAGGGGTGGGTTTGTTATAATGTGGGACAAAAGGGTGTGGGAAGGTGAAATCAGTTCGATTGGAGAATACTCTATCTCTTGTTGTTTCACTGGAATCTCTCAGGATCTAAGATGGCACCTCACGGGTGTCTATGCTCCAATCAGCAGGATCGAGAGAGTTGAGGCATGGTGGGAAATAGGGGCGGCAAGAGGGTTGTTCTCAGGGCCTTGGGTGCTTTGTGGGGATTTCAACACAGTAAGATTCCCTTCAGAAAAGAAAAACTGTTGTAGAATCAATAAAAACATGTCAGATTTTTCAGAATTCATAGTAGACATGGAGCTGGTGGACCCAGATCTGTATGGGGGAGAATATACATGGAAAAAGGGAGACAACCACACAATTGCATCAAGGTTGGACAGATTCTTATTTTCTGAAGAATAGGAGGCAAATTTTAGAAACATAAGGCAAAGCATTCTTCACAGAGTAAGTTCTTATTATGCTCCAATCATGCTACAATGTGGTGATTGGGAGTAAACAAAGTCTTACTTCAAATTTGAAAACTGGTGGTTGGATACTGAAGGCTTTCCAGAATGAATCAGAGATTGGTGGAACTCATTTTGCTTCAAGGGGAAACCAAGTTTTGTGTTAATGGCTAAATTGAAGGCACTTACGGATAAAATCAAAGAGTGGAGCAAATCTGCACAAGAGAACCTGGCAACTCAAAAACAACTTGTTCTAAGTCAGTTAGTAAACCTTGAACTGATACAAGAACAGAGGAATTTAGGGACAGAGGAGATAGCCTCCAGGGTAGCCAGTAGCATGGAATTTGAAGACATTGCAAAGAGAGAGGAGATTGCTTGGAGGCAAAGATCCAGGGCAACATGGATGAAACAGGGGGACAGAAACACTGCCTTCTTCCACAGAATAGCAAATACCCACAGAAGAGTGAACACAATATCCAAGCTGAAAGTGAGGGAAGTAGAGATAGCTGATCAGGAGGAGATACAGAAGGAAATAATATCCTTCTATGAAGACTTATATGCTGAACCAGAAAGTTGGAGACCTGGTTTGGAGATGAATAACTGTCCCAGGCTCCAGGAAGAAGACAACAGTTTACTCCAGGACCCTTTTGAACAGCAAAAGATCCTGAATAGCATCAATTCTTGTGCTGAAGACAAGGCCCCTGGGCCAGATGGCTTTACTATGGCCTTTTACAAGCATTGTTGGGATAAAATAAAGGTTGATTTGATTAAAGCAATACAACATTATTACAAGTCAGAGAATTTTGAGAGAAGCATAAATGCCACTTTTATAGCTTTGATTCCCAAGAAAGCAGGTGCTATGGAATTGTAAGACTTTAAACCTATCAACCTAATAGGTGGGGTGTACAAGATCATTGCTAAGATGTTGGCAGAGAGGATGAAGAGGGTGATACACAGGCTTGTTGATAGACAACAAATGGCATTTATCAAAGACAGACAGATAATGGATGCAGTGGTGATTGCTAATGAATGTGTAGAGTTCAGACAGAGAAGCAAGATCCCAGGTCTCTTATGTAAGCTTGACATCCAGAAGGCTTCTGATCATCTAAACTGGGGATTCTTACTACTTATGCTAATCAGAAGATGGGTGTTGGGGTAAAATGGATCAAATAGGTGAAATTTTGTATTAGCACAGTTAGATTCTCAGTCCTGATTATCAGAAATCCTTGTGGCTTCTTCTCATCTCAAAAGAGTCTAAGGTAGGGGGACCCTTTATTCCCCTTTCTCTTCATCCTGGCCATGGAGGGTTTTAATAATCTCATGCAGACACCTGGGACCAAGGGATGGATGAGGGGTTTCAAGGTGAACAAGTCCAATGCAAATGATCTGGAAATCACTCATCTACAATATGTAGATGACACTCTTATTCTTTGTGAGGCATCCAGGGTACAGATATTATACTTAAGAGTTATTTTCAATATTTTTTAGGCAGTCTCTTGTTTACACATTAACTGGAACAAGAACTTTATCTATCCGGTCAATGAAGTAAGGGATATGGGTATTTTGGCTGGGACATTAGGTGGTAAGATTGGTGTACTACCTACATCTTACCTAGGCATGCCTTTGGGGGCAAAAAGTAAGTCTAAAGGGATTTGGAATGGGGTGGTAGAGAAATGTGAGAAGAAACTTACCAACTGGAAAAACCAATATCTATCTAGAGGAGGCAGGTTAACATTGATTAACAGTGTTCTTGATGCAATCCCAACCTACATGATGTCAGTATTCCATGCACCTGATAATGTCATTCAGAGAATTGATACACTGAGGAGGAACTTCCTTTGGCAAGGCACAGAAGACAAAAAGAAATTCCATCTAATTAACTGGAAGGAGGTTCTGAAAAGTAGAAAAGCAAGGGGTATAGGGGTCAGGGATATGAGAAAACAAAACAAAAGTATGCTGCTCAAAGGGCTTTGGAAATATTTGTCAGAAGAAACAATGTTAGGAAAGATGTGATCTATGCCAAATACGAAATCGAGAACAATTGGATGACAAAGTTGGTTACTTCTTATGGATGTGGTATATGGAGAACTATAAGAAATCTGTGGCCAAACCTTTTCTCTAGAATCAGCTTCACAGTGGGCAATGAAAGGAAAGTCCTTTTTTTAGGAGGATAAATGGATAAATCAGAGACCTCTAAAGTTATTGTTCCCTGAATTATATGCCCTCAGCCGACTTCCAAAGGCTACTGTTGAGGAGCATTGGACAGGTCAAGGATGGAACCTGCAACTTAGAAGGCATCTGAATGATTGAGAGCTGGGGAACATTGAAGCTTTCCACAACACAATGGCAGAGTTCCAACAAACTAACTGCAAGTGAGGAAAAGGCAGTATGAAAGCCAGGCAACAAAGGGGTGTTTAGTGTGAGTTCTGCTTACAAGAGCCTAGGATACTCAGAGGCAAGGCCAAATCCATGGCCTTGGAAGCTGATATGAAAGACTAAAATCCCTTACAAAGTGAATTGCTTCACATGGTTACTGGCAAGGGAGGTGGTACTAACATAGGAAAACCTGAAGAAAAGAAAGTTCCAGCTGGGTTCAAGATGTTACATGTGTGAAGAGCAGACAGAGACAGTCAACCATCTCTTTTTACACTGCAAATGGGCAGACCAGTTATGGAGAATCTTTTGCAGCCTTAGGAATATCATCTGGGTAAAACCAAAGAACATAGAACAACTTCTCAGTAGTTGGATTTTTGTGGGAAATACTACAACAAAGGAGGAGAGATAGAAGATTGTCCCCGCCTATATATGGTGGACCATATGGAATGAAAGCAACCAAAGATGTTTTGAGAACAAGAAGAGCAATATCCAGTGCCTTAAAATGAACTGATTGGGCCTTTATTACTTTTGGTGCAAACAAGATATACTAGGACAGGCAGAGGACCTATTAGATGTTTTAGACTATCTGTGACAAAAAGCACTGATAGTGTATATTCTACCTTGTAATAGTTTTTGCTAGGGAGACTACTGTAATGTAGTATACCTGTAGATAAGTATACAATAGAAATGAAGTTACC
Organism: Solanum medicagineum; assembly: GCA_026153255.1. Classification (NCBI taxonomy): domain Eukaryota; kingdom Viridiplantae; phylum Streptophyta; class Magnoliopsida; order Solanales; family Solanaceae; genus Solanum; species Solanum medicagineum. Next base: position 9,604 of record JAPFFP010083756.1, on the reverse strand, counting down.
ATTCTCAAAAAAATCTTGCGCAAATAAAAATACCATTGCAAACAATACCTTTTGATAAATCTCTTCCTGCCACTCAACTCCATCTGCATTTTCCATCTGAGTTGTAAAATCTAAAGGTGCTACAAATAAAACAAAAATGAGGATAACACAAATATAACAGAACTTGATTGCTTAAATCATTAGAATTTCAGGAAAATTTTGGGACAGTGTTAAATATTTCAGGTATATTAATATATTTTTAAGTTTGCCCATCAAATTTACTAGTCTAAAAAAGTTAAGTTAGCCACTTTACACTAGGGTATTGATTGGTTATTTCATAAGATACTAATATTTTCACCATTTTAATCTATACTATTAGAAAAGCAGACACCTGCGACTTAAAACTTTGATTACCCTTCATAAGTACATTCTGTGTTGGATAATATTGTAATTACAATTACTCCTTGTTTGGATGGTTGTTACCTGTTGTATTGTATTGTATTGTTAGTTTAAGTACAATGTTTGTTTTGATTGTTACTTAAATTCTATTGTATCATATCGTTTAGTTCCATCGTTAGGTAACAATGAAAACACCTATTTTATTGACCGATTTGATGTGGTTGCGTCGTTACTTTAATATCTTCTTATTATTTTTTACTTTATTTATTTATTTATTTAATAATTCTACTTTATCATTTATCCTATCTTTTCATGGAATCCACCACATACCCTTCAATTTCTTGTAGGTTTATCATTTAAATTATGGATGTATGGCATTATGTAACAACGAAAAACAATACAATCTATCCAAACATTGTAGTCATTGGAACAATACAGTACAATACAATACAATACAGTACAACACAATACAATATATTATGAAACAATACATAACAACCATCCAAACAAAGTGTTAATTTTTACAAATTTCTACGATATAATGAAATGTAAGTAACAATCAAAACAAATATTATATCTAAACTAACAATACAATACAATGGGTAACCATCTAAACAAGGAGTAAGTATGTCGTTGAAGAGTTAGAAACTAGGCAAATTATGAGCCCACACTCTAACTTTATAACGGGGTCCAAAAACCTGTGACATGCCTCCAACCACTAAATAAAAATTCTCTCTTACCACTAGACCAAGGTCTTAGGGTAGCACAAGCTAAACCCAACACCAGTATAATAGATTGCTAATTACACATGAGAGCTAAACCATAGTAGGCAATCCCCGAACTAAAAGCCTAGCCGATAAGTGTGAAATTATAGGCAATAACGAAAAAACAAGTACCAGTTGCAATCGAAAAAGGAAAATACCTCTGGCGGCAGCCACGGCTGCGTCGGTACCTTCGCAACCGTGAGTACCGATATCCATCTCAATTTTGATCATGTCTTTCTCTTTTAATAGAAATTATATTTATTTTTGGGTATTTGCATAAAGACCTAATATATAAAGATAAAGGAAAAGCGGAAATGCAGCTAATCATCTCATATCTTCTTCTTCCTCTTCTTCTCTCTCTTTTTTTAAATATTAATCTTAACACATTATATTCTTTCAAATAACTTGATCTTCTCAAACTAAGGTTTATTCATGGTATTTTTTCTTTATTATTGAATCATTTTTTTAATATGTATTTATTCTTTATTTGAGCATTACCTTAAGAAGAATAAATAGGAAAGTATATTTCTGTGATCTTAGGTAATATTCTGAAAAAAATTTATGAAACAACTGATTCTTCTAAATTTTTGCTAAACAACGTGTAAGTTTTTTAAAAAACAACTTGCAGTTATTTTTAATAAGCGTGAAATGTTTATACAAACACTAAACATTTACATGTTGTTTAAATAACTGTATGGTGTTTACATATATTCACATTACATATATTCACATATGTATATTAAGGATTTGGTGTTTAAACAACGGTAAGTTGTTTAAACAACTGTATGGTGTTTACATATATTCACATATGTATATTAAGGATTTGGTGTTTAAACAACGGTAAGTTGTTTAAACAACTGTATGGTGTTTGCATATATTCACATATGTATATTAAGAATTTAGTGTTTAAACAATGGTGTGTTGTTTAAACAAATATGTGGTGTTTATATATATTCACATATGTATATTAAGGATTTGCACCATACAAACATATTCCATGTAAACAATCATACTTTGTTTAAACAATCACATGATATTTATATTACAATTTGCACTGTACTGATATATTTTATGTAAACAATCATTTTTATTTAAACATCCACTTGTTGTTTATATCAAAAAATTATATATACTAATTATAATATTGTTATATTTCTAATATATGTATTTTTGTAATACTTGCATGTATTATGATAATTAATGGAAGATCAAATACTATTAGGGGTAGAGTTACATGGTGAATGGATAAAGACCGATAAAAGTTATAGTTGGAAGTCGAAGGGTGGTCATACAATACCGGTACGGGCAAGCAAAGATATTACATATGATGAGTTTGTTAATATCATCATTGCTAGGTGTAAGTTAAATTATGAGCCAAAGAATCTTTTAGTAACTTATATGCTCAACATTGTTGCATCTCAAAAAACTCCTTATTCTGAAGTAAAGGATAATGATGATTTGCATTTTTATTTATCTGATTTTGATAAAGCTAATTTTTTGCCTATTCTTAGAGTAAATATGATTGAAATTGAGCCTTTAGAACTTCCTGAATCTGATGAAATGATTGGAGTATTTCCTGAAGTTGCCAACAATACAATTGACCGAGAAGAAGCTGTTATGTTTTTTGAATTTGATTATAAACCAGCTGGAGAAGTTACTTCAGATGTGCCCCAATTTGATCACAATATCATAGATGTAGCAGAAGTAGAAGAAGCAGTTGAGGATGCAACAAATATACAGTTACCTGAGTTTAATTATAATACCATAGGAATTGAAGAGCCAAAAGATAAAAGTGCAACATCCTCTCAAAGGGATGAAGGCTCAACATAAAGCTGCCATAATTATGAAGACGGGACGGGATTCTTTAAGGGTTTAACTTTCAGAAAGAAACATGAATTGACAGTTCCATTGAAGCTTGCTGCTGTGAAGAATAATTTTTGTTTTGAGTATATCAAAAACACAGAAATTCTACAATGTCAAATATGCAGATAAGAATTGCAAATGGCGACTGCAAGCTGTGAAGTTTAAGGGTGTCGATAGATTTTGTATAACTAAGTATAACAATATGCACACATATGGAGTACAACATTTGACAAGTCATCATAGACCTGCATCAGCTGATTTCATTGTTAAATTCATTGAAAATGCATTTGTTGAAGGAAAAGACATATCTACAAAAGATATCAAGAAAAAAATTTATGTAGAATTAGGATGTCAAATCAGCTACTGGAAGTGCTTGATGAGTAGTCAAATTGTAAAGTCCTTGACAAATGGAACCATAACATAGATATGAAGTTATAAATAAATATCGTTATATGATTCATGTAGGAAATGAAGGAAGCAAGACAGATTTGAAGGTTGATGATTCTGAAAGGTTCCTTTATTTTTTTGTGTCCTATGGAGCTTGGATTGATGGATTTGTTTACACAAGAAAAGTTTTAGTTGTTGATGGAACACATTTGACTAGAAAGTATGATGGATTGTTGCTGTCCACTGTGGCACAGGATACACAAAATCACATCTTTCCTGTGGCATTTTGTGTAGTTAATTCAGAATGTGATGCGTCTTATCAATACTTTTTTAGACAATTGCTTGACATTGTTCCCAACATTGATGAGTTGTGCATTATTTCAGATCGACATCCATCTATTAAAAAAGTTGCTTCAAACATTTATACTGAAGCTCATTGGAGTTTGCATGAGACACCTTGGTGAAAGCATTCATAAAAATTTTCACTGTGGAGATTGGATTCGTCATTTTAAATCATATTGAATAGATGAGTTTAATGATCATTTTCAACAAATCAAGGATTTAAATATGGGTGTAGCTGAATATCTTGAGGATGTTGGTTTTGACAAATGGAGCAGAGCACATTTTCCTGGCAACAGGTACACACAAACAACTTGTAATTGTTTAAATAAATACTATTTGTTTATACTAAACAACCAAAACTTGTTTAAACACTCTATATTTGTTTATAGTTATGATTATTAGCTAACACATATATATATTTGTTTCATGTTACAAATATGATGTGATGACCACTAATATTGCGGAGTCGGTTAACTCAATATTTTTGGAGGAAAGAAAGCTTTCTATTACTACTCTATTTAATTTCATAAATAAAACATTTGCTCAAAAATTTCATGAGAGGTGTATGGAGATGGACAACTCAACAAGAATTTGTGTTCCTTCATCTGAAAAAAAATAATGAAAAATATGACAATCAGCAATACATTTTTGGCCCATCAAATAAATATTTACACTTTCCGTCATGTTGCAGTGGCAATGGTTGTAGGTAATAGAACATGTTCGTGTAAAGAGTTTGACTTGGACAAAATACCTTGTTCACATGCTATTGCAGCAATAAGAACTCAATTTGGGGATGATTATAGAATAAGAATTTATGACTTTATTTCTCCATATTATGTAGCAAGGACATATAAACGAGCATATGAAAATTCAATTCATCCAGTGCCATCTGAAGAATTTTGGGAGCTTCCCCTAGAGCTTTTAGATAGTAAAATACCTTGTCCATATGTGGTGGTCAAACCAAGAAGAAAGAAGATAAAAAAGGTGCCTTCAATCTTGGAACGAAGTTCAAAAAGAGGAAAAATAAATGCTCGATATGTAAAAGGTTCATATTTAGCATTTATTTTATTCCTATTTTATGTGACACCGTTTGACTTGGCATGTCCTTAAAGAAAATAAGAATAATATTTTAAATTCATAATCTAAAACAATTACTCTCTCTGTCCCATATTAACTTAATTTGTGAGGTAATGCACACATATTAAAAAAAGCATTCAAAGACAAAATGTACACCATATTTTCCATATTGCCCTTTGTGAAATCATAAATATGTAGCGTAATTTATCTCCTAGAAAATATAAAACTTTAATAAAGGAAAGGCAAATATGGAAAATGTTTTAGACATTCTTTTTGAACTTTGTACAATTGATCTATTTTGAACATTGAAAAAAATCTCAAAAATTCGATTAATTTGAGACGGAGGAAGTATTAGATATTTGTGTTATTATAAATCATTTAATTAAGGATAAAAAAGAATTTTAAAATTAAATTGTTTCTGATTATAGTAAAATGACATTTTTTTTAGGACAAACTAAACAAATTAAATGTGTCATGGGACACAAAAAATATGTTATATGTGAAACTCTTACTGTGAATTAGTAAAAATTTTACCACCTATGAGAATTTCGACCTTGCTATAAAAATTAAATCAAATCAATAAAAAACTATTATGATTTTTAATGATCCTACATACACATTATATTATATTATAGTTATCTTAAAAATATGAATTCTCTGATTTAAATGTTAAATTACTATAACATTTTTAAAAGGTAATGACTTTTCTGCCGAATTATTAGCTTGTCGCCATTATTATTTGAAATACCACTATTCTAATTTGATCATTTGATGGCATCTTTTAGGAGTTATAATTCAACTCTTAGCCTTGTTAAGAAGTAAAAGTTTACCTCATTTTCTTGTGCTGTCGTAGAAAGTTGGTAAAATATTAGTGCTTTTTTGTAGTTTCTTTGAATTAGTTTGTTTTTTATTTTAAAAGAAAAACTATTGAGTTTTGTTTTACTTGATTGTTTAATGAATAAATTGGTGCTATTAACTTTTAAAAGTTCGAGCCATTTAAAGTTCCATAGAAATTTCACCAATAGGTTTTATTAAAAAATATTAGGTATCAAATTTCTGAGTCATACGAAGTTGCTTATCAATTGAATGAAGTTTGAACTAAAAAAATTGGTTGAGATAGTTTTGAAGAAACTTCAAATTATCCGCTATTTTATTTTTGATGATTATGAAACTCGTAATTGCTATCTTTTGAGTAGTATAGGATGAACTTCACTCCTATGTAATAGCTCACAAATCACACAGGAGAGATAACTCACACTAGGTAAACCTCTTACTTTTGATAATAAATATTTTTGAATTGGAGATCTCCCACATAAAAATCATAAGCTCTTATTCTTCTTAAACTTTTGATGATCCATCATAATATGTATTAAAATCTTGATAATGCATGTCAATCAAAAACCCTAGGCAGAGTGCCAAGGCATTTTGTACTAGACTTTCAAGCAACCCCCTCCATTAATAATTATGGCAAGTTTTTATGGCGATCTATCATGAATTGAAATTCCAACTTTTCTAAACATAACTAGCCATCGGTGTCCACGCTAGCACGGATCGAATATCTATTATTTTCACAAAAATTATAAAAATACACAACTTATATTTACAAAATTTCATTTAATTCCAACTCTTTTAAAAAATTACAAAAATTCCTTAAATGACACAAAACTGCAACACTTATTGATACAAATTACAATCTCTACTTTTCCATGTATCATAGTTAAAATTTCTTAATGTTCCTACCTTTTCGACATGTATCACTTGTTTCGTTTTTTTGTATCAAAAAGAAGGAATTTTTGGTAATTTTGAAAAAAGTTGGTATTAGTTAGAATTAGCTCCAAAAAGTATGGGATTTGTGTAAGTTACCCATTGTTTTTTTTGTTTTAATTTAAGGGATATAGATATAATTTAGAGAATTAATTATAAATATTGTGCCGTAACATATTTTTTTAGGAATATTTTAAGTTGTTAATTATCATGATTAGTAGTATTTTCTAACAATAAAAATAAGACAAACAAATTACAACAGTAGAATAAGAAAATTACGAATATACCCTCAAGCAGCTCAAGCGGGCATGTCGACCTACTGTGTGCTTGAGCAGCTTTAATTATCATGATTAGTAGCATTTTTTAACAATAAAAATAAGACAAACAAATTACAACGGAATAAATATAAAAAATTACAGATATACCCTCAAGCCACTTAAGCAAGCATGTTGTTGCCTGCTTGAGCAGTTTTAATTATCATGATTAGTAGTATTTTTTACACAAAAGATAAGACAACTAAATTACAACGGAAGAACCATAAAAAAATTATGAACATAACCTCAAGCTGCTCAAGCAGCCATGTCGACCTGCTGTCTGCTTGAACAAATTTAATTATCATGATTATCAGTATTTTTTAACACTAAAGATAAGACAAACAAGTTACAATGGAAGATCCATAAAAAATTATGGATGTACCCTCAGACTGGTCAAGCTGGCATGTCGACCTGTTACCTGCTTGGATAGTTCCAATTATCATGATAAACAAGTTACAACGAAAGAATCATAAACAATTACGAATGCACCCTCAAGCTGCTCAAGCATATATGTCGACCTGTTGTCTGTTTGAGCAGCTGAAATGGAAATTATCGGAGTAGCCCTTGGACGACAAATTGGCATGTTGTCCGCCAGCTACTTCCCCATCGGCTTCTATATATTACTTATATTAATTTTGTAGAATTTATCGAAATAGCTTATTTGCATTAATTCATACGCAAATGGGAGTAATATGTCCTCTTATGTTTAGTAAACTAATTTAGTGTGTGAAAAGATGCAAATTGTACTTGGTTTAGTTGAAAAAAAATTCAAAGGGCAACTAACCACAACAACATGATAAATTCAAAAGCAATGGTGGGTGGTTTTGATATTGGTGGGAATTAATGCAAAGGATCTTTGTGGTCTTTTCATTTGATATTCTTTACATGCTTTTAGTAGTATTTTGTTTTTTACTTGTTCAGTACATCCTTTAAAAAATATAAAAATTTATCACAATGTCTTAGAATTTGAAATAAGCAATTAATTCTGAAGATAAACGTAAAAAACATACTATATAATATTTTCTTGATGTATTAAAAATAACAAACGATAGTAAATGGAGGAGTATTAATAAAAAAAATATTTTTAAATATATTTTTATTTCCAAAGAGTTGCATCATTTTACACTGATTAAGCTGTCACTAATAATTATGATTTATGAGGTACGTAGCATTATTGGAATTGGAGTCGTTTGATGTTCTTTGTTTTCGTCCGCACATTCCTTTAGTTTGGTTCATTATTGAATTGCTGTAAAACTTTACATTTATAATCTCTATCTTCATAATTTCAACTCTTTCTCTAGTAGTATCCGAAGGACAAAAATAAAATTTTGAAAATTCTTTGAGAATTCTATTAACAGAAAAATTATTTACCCTATTTATTTTTCTCGAATATGTTTGGTCAATTCTTTTGTATTTTCGTTCTCATCTTACAAACCTTTTAATTTACTCAATCATTTATTACACACAGAAATTTTTTTCACACCCTTTTGTGTTTTCGTTTTCATCTTACAAACTTTTGAGCTACTCAATCAATAAAGAGATACTTTTTTCATCCTCCTTTTACTAGTCTTCCATTGACTTGACTTGGAGAAATTATTTATTAACAGTTTCTTTTTTAAATCATTCGAGTTATTAGTTTTGTTTTATTACTTCTCTTAAATATTATAACTAAATATTTTATTTTAGCCAATTAGGAGAACTTTTTTCTAATACTATTCTTATCATTAAATTTAAAATTTCAAAACATCATGAATAAGAAGTGTATTAAGTTAACGAGAGTCAAGTAATATTAAATGGAAAGAAAAGTTAATTATCTAAGCTTGATATTAGAAAAAGTTTATTTAAGAAAACACTCTTGATTTGTGTAAATGAAGAAGTAAAAATAATAATTTTTTTTAATATAAGGACCAAATAAAATAAAATAGAGGCAATATTAATCTAAGAACGTCATAAATTAACTACTAGTAATACTACTCCCTGTATTCAATGTTCACTTAATTTTTGCAACTTTTTTCATCCTTCAAAATAGTTAAATTATTCATATTTTCAGACAGATGTTTGATTTATTTTTCATATTTATCCTTTTTTTAATAAAATTTTATATTTTCTCAAAATTAAGCTATACTATTACAAAATAATTTTTGAGGATAGTAGTGAAAAATATAATTAAAATTTATTTTTAAATATTTTCTTTAATATTTATGTATTACCTCATCAATTAAGTTAACATGAAATAGATGGAGGATTAGATCACCGCATGCATTCACATCGTATATAAAAAGTGGTGAAACTGTTATAAACTGATTAATTACGGTTAAATTGTCGTTGGCTTATTTCTGAGAAGAGATTAATAACAAATTAAACAACTTTAATTAATTGTTGTTGGTTTATTCCTCGTAAAAGGTACTACTACTTATGGCTCAAATCAAGTGTCTTAGTACCACTTCTTATGGCTCAAATCAAGTGTCTTACTTTCTCTTTTTTAATCTCGTATATTCTATTTTTTTCGTGCAACACAAGAATTAAGAAGTAATAAATGATAAGAATAATTTTGCTAAATTATTCTTTAAATTTAATAAATATAATAATGTCTTTGTCATGACCCGACCCCACACGTGCATATATTGTCCGCTCTGGACCCACAGGGCCGCACGGTTTTGTTCCTCCCAAGCAAGCCCGGGAAAACGCGTATGCACATGTAAGGATCCGTCCTCA
>JAPFFP010083746.1:0-21953 GCA_026153255.1 Solanum medicagineum | reverse complement strand
CAAGCACCTCAATTATTTTACTTCATTTAAGGCCGTAATCTCCTTAATTCGACACAAAACATGCACTCACTCGACCCTTTTAAACGTTAGATGCACATATAGCCCGTTAACACGAGATTCAAGCACTTTTAAAATTTAGCGTCAATTTGCCCACTTCATATCATGTTTCCTTTGAATTGTACTAGTATTGTAAGGTGTGGGGTGTTACAGATACCTGGACCAAAAATTAATCTTAGAGAAGTGACCAGTTCCTTGAAGTTGATCAAAAAGGTCATCAATCCTTGGTAAAGGGTACTTGTTTGTTATGGTGACTCTATTAATTTGCCGACAATCAATGCACATTCTAAGAGAACAATCCTTCTTCTTAACAAATAACACCGGTATACCCCAAGATGACTTACTAGGCCTTATAAAACCCTTTTCCAACAAATCCCTCAATTGCTCCTTCAATTCCTTCAACTCCACCAGGGCCATATGATAAGGGGGAATAGAAATAGGTTGAGTATCAAGAAAGAGGTCTATACCAAAATCTATTTCCCTTTCGGGAGGAACACCGGGAAGCTCATCGAAAAAGACATCAAGAAACTTATTAAGCACCGGTACAAACTCAATAGGAAGGAGTTTGGACTCAACATCCTCAACCCTTACCAGATGGTAGAAACAACCCTTAGAAATCAACTTTTGGGCTTTAAGACAAGAAATGAACCTACCCTTGACCACCACATCACGACTTTCCCACTCAAAGATGGGATCATTAGGGAATTGGAATTTAACCCTATGGGTTCCATGATCAATAGAAGCATAATATGCATGCAACTAATCCATCCTAAGAATGACATCAAAATCCACCATATCTAACTCAACAAACTCAGAAGGCAAGATTTTATGCAAAATGAACACGGGACAATTTCCATAGACTCCTTTAGAAACAATAGACTCACCAACGGGGGTTGCCACTTCATAAGGTTCACACAACAATTCGGGACTAACATAAAGCTTTTGGGGAACAAAAGGAGTAATAAAAGAAATAGTGGCACCTCGGTCTATCAATGCATACGCATCAAAATAAAAAATCTTTAACATACCTATGAAGAACCACGCTAAGTCTACTGACCTCTAGAGGGGTATGGTTATGCATGTCGATGGTCATCCTCAAAGTCCTTAGTAACCCATGGACAATGTATGGACTAGTGATCCTTTGCACCACACTCAAAACATGCGCTTGAACTGGCCAAACAATCTAACAGATAATACTTCCCATACTTGTGGCACAGAGGAGAAGCTTGAACACCAACACCCTTACCCTTCTTTTGAGCATATGGACAATCAACAATCTTGTGGCCCATCTTGCCACACCCATAACGTGAACCCGTGTTCTCAAACATGTGCCAATATGATTTCTCCCACATTTTGGGCACCTAGGACGGGTCATCCCACCATTGCCATTGGGCTTAGTATATGGAGCCTCCCTTCAAATTGTGCGCTTCTTCTCCCTTCCTTTGAGGTCATCGGGCAAACCCTCATCTTATGCCCAACACCACCACACTTGAAGCAATACGCAATCCCCACCAAGAACCTTCCTTGATGTTTCTTGCCACACCCTTGGCAAGTAGCAAAAAGGATCCTTTTCTTTGGGCACTTGGGCACCGGTAGTCTAGTAGAAGATGAAGCACCCTCAACTCGGGCTCTCTTGGACTTTTTCTTCCCCCTATTATCATTTAAGCTCTTGAGGGTGCCCAACGATTGGTTAAGTTTGGTGGTCACAGCTTTGGCCAATATCCATAGAACATTGGGAACCTTCGCACTGTAAATGTCACCGTTCTGAATAGCTTGAGACATATTCTGAAATTTAATGGTTAGGGATCAATAATAAGCCTTAGGGGACTTAGCTCTACCGCACGTTATAGATCATGAAGAAGTGAGACATGTCCTAAAACGCCTCATAGCCTCCCATTCATAGTTGTGGCGCACTTCACAACCATGAATAAGACTTTAATCGATGCGGTGTGTTGGATCCCGAGGACCATTAATAACCTAGTGCTCTGAAACCAAGTTTGTCACGACCCAAACCTAGGGCCTAGACATGACATGACAAATGGGAGCCCGAAGGGACCCAAACAAGCCTCTTAGCATATTAATCACACATCCTTGGTCGCAGATGCAAATTGAACAGCAACAAGAGATAATATAAAATGGGAAGTAGGACTAAGGGAAAGTCTTTGATAATCATAAAAGCATAAGGAGTCAAGCTTATAGCATAAATACATCATAATATTCCAACAACAGCTCTAAACATAGAATAGAGATGGGCCAAGACACTTTTTGGGCTCACCCTCATAATGTCAAATGTTCAAAATAAAAAAAGAGTCTTAGGAATAGCTAGAGAAAGTAGATAGTGTCCTTGAACTTAAGGACTCACCAAAGCTTATCTTCATAGAATCTCACTAGCCACGTGGAGGATGATCAAGAGGAGCTCCAGTCCCTATATGGTGATATAATGTAGGCATAAAGTATGCGTTAGTACATTTTAATATACTAAGTACGTAGGATGCAATGCAACAAGACATAAGCCAATATAGTCAAGATGCATAATCATAGTCAGTAGATAGCATAATTTCAATATGACATGCATGATTAATGCTCAAAGTAAAATATGTTTATAAATCATTCAACTTACCTAGAGTATGATAGATATGTGGGAAGCAACCTCAATCGACCAAGAATAAGACGAAGTGAGCTACAACTTAGAATCCCGATGATTACCCCTCATCAGTAAAGAGGTGGTCTACTTGCATAAGTAAACCATACTTCACCTTATGAGAACATGACCCATTTCTTATGAAGTAATCCTCCTTACGGGAACATGACCTATTTCAGAAAGGATTTCAGGAGAAACTTTGCCTTACGGGAACATGACCCATTTTGGGAAGAATTCCAAGAGAGAGTGCACTAAATGGATCTACTAGTAAAGAAAGGGTAAAATATACTCCTATGTTGGTGCATAGTTTGATGAAAGGAATATGAACCTAAGAAGATGATTTTAGGGACTTCTAATCAGAGGGAACCTCAACATAATATGATGTGATGGTCCTAATCCTCACCTATGATTGGCTACATAGTTTGAAAAGTGCGACTTGGATTAACTCTTACTCTTTCGGTGCTCCATACTCCTCCCATGACTCAACGCTCATAAAATAATCAATCGAATCAAATCAATCAAACTATCTCAATCATCTCATCTCATCTCAAATCAGCCTCGTAGAGGCTCTCATCTTTCGATCGGCCTCAATCCATGTCTCAATCATTAGCTCAAGCCTAGAACAATCATTAGGTTATAACCGAATAGACAAATCATTAGAGTTCATTGGGAAGACTCATAGACTATCAAGTACTATTAATTATCACCATTCTCACATTCTCAATCACAATTCACAATCAACATTCTCAATCAAGGTTCTAGACTTAATCCTTATCTTCATTCATGAAAGCTTTAAAAAGTTAACATATAAGATTTTATGCGATAATTCTTGTAAAGAATTCAATTCACGAAAAGAGTTCATGATGATAATCAACATGCGAAAATACATGTTATAATGTAATTTTTTCAAGAATTAATCAGGAAATATGCATATAACCTCATGAACTTTCAACTCTCTTCTAAGACCATCTAGGGGGCACATGAGAGAACAATCTCATGATTTTCGTTTAGCCTTGCATACCTAGATTGAAGGTTTTGGACGATCAACCTTAATAAACTCTCATTGAACTCTTCATTTCCTCGCTCCTCTTTTCTTCTCTTTAACCTAGTCTTTTTTAAGAACTTAGAAAGGGCTTAGAATGGGTTAAATAACCTTTTTATAGTTAAAACAACCTATTTTGATCATATATTAAGTCCAGGAGGGGTTTCGAAAGGTCTAGAATGCCCCTCATGAGATTCCAAAAAAGTTTGTCCTGGGAGGCGGGGTCCACGATGCAGACTTGGTATATTTTCGGTGTTTTTGGCCAAAAATTCTCTGAACGAGTTTTCCAAATCTCGTAAAAATTTTTAAAAATTTAAGTGTTGGTCTGTGATGGAGGGGCATCGTGCCCCTGTCGCATACCTTCACTTGATTGCGTTTTCGCATCGAAAAATTATCTTTTGATTTGGTTCCTCTAATAATCAATCGATACCACTTTCCCACTCAATTTTCATGCTGATTGCAAATCCGGCCTCGGGTTTGCCATCAGAGCATGGAAAGACACATTACGCGCACAACTCTCTTCTAGGGGTATTTTGGTAATTTTGCTGGGTGTTACATTATCTCCATCTTGGGATCATTCATTCTCAAATGATGAGTAAAGGTGGGTACCAAGGCACGAATATACTCAAGACTCATCTTAAAACTTAATCAATTAAGCTCTCGACTCTTCATCAACCTCAACAAACTCTACTTAGACTCAGGAATAGACACATCAACTCAAGGATAGAAGCATCAATTATGTCAAGGGTAAGAACATTACCTTCAACATCTCATCATTAGGCATGAATAACAATCAAGACTCCTCTCAATACTCAAAAAACTAATCTGGACAGTCAGAAGTCACTCAGAATAGACAATTCTATTCAGATCAAGAGATAGAGATAATCTCTTAGACATTTTCACCACCAAGCATGAATGGAACATCGAAACTCAATCAATTCGAATCGTTTAAACACTTCGTCTATCAATTGTTAGAACTCAATATGGAAGCCATCAACTCTAATCAAGAAAGGGGACCACCGTGATATAAAAGACTCTGCGGGCATTCTCAAGCTATACTCCCCACCTCAATTATGCTCCCGTTCATGGCACTCTACTCCCTCAACTTAAGCTTATAGCTCCTATTCAACTCCTTACCTAACCACTGATGAGTCATAGAAATACAACTCTTGTAAAGATTTAAACGAAGGATTTTTATGCATTCTCAAGCAAAGCTGTTATTTTGATGTGTGTTTTTGTTATTTTCTAGGAAAAGTTATTGAGGCATGGATAAATAGATGAACAACAGTGTAATGAATGTATAGAAGACAAAGTATGGGTATACTGAGCCCTTCACAGCTCGTGTGATACCACACTAATCGTAAGAAGGCATGTGGAAGTGGCCCAGGCATCTGAGGAGGAGATAAGACCAAGTGAAGGATCACAAGGACCTTCACGGCTCGTGTGATAGTCCACGAGTTGTGAGGCCCATCATAGCCTTACACTTGGTGCGATGGGCTTAACTTGTGATGGCGTGACGTGGAGCTGGAGGAAAATTATCTAAGGCATGCCCCACGGTACACTAAATGGACCGTGGGAAATGACACGGCCCATACCAAGTGCCAATAAAGTGATGCAAATGTGGCAACACCATTGAAAATAATGAAAATCATGCAAGTGGTGAGAGACAAGGGCCTGTTACGGATCGTGTGACTAACCACGGTCAGTGACATGGGCCGTGATGATTGTTGGAAGTGGCAAAAATTCAAAAGCAAGGGAGATAGTCTATCTGATGGACCGCTGAACCTCACACGGACCGTGCCGATGCATATGAGGAGTGATGCAATGAAGAGCAAGTTTGAAGACCATGTATAGCTATATGGACCGTTTCACGGTCCGTTTACCGTCACACGGGCCGTGTAGTGGCTAGTATCCAAGCCGATGTGATTTTTCCTATTTTAAGTTGGATAAGGTTTTCCTTGTATATAAATATTATTTTTGTTCTGTTTTTACTCAGTCATGGACTGTTGGAGACAGAGAATACAATAGAACACTATTTTGCATGCAATTTCATTGAACTTTGGGATTTTAGTTATTCAAGATTATAATCCATGGATTCATTAATTCTTCAATAGAAAGTTCTTTAGTATGAATTCTTTATATTATTGTGGGTTATCTTTCTTGAATATGCTAGGATAAACCCACAATTAGGGTTGTTGGAACCATGACAAATCAATCAGATAGATGAGAATGGGATAAATCTTGGGATTGATTAGCGTATATATCGTAGTATTCTTCACTTTAACTTCATCCTTAATGAGTCAACACATTAGGGTAATCCTGAATTCATTACATTTACCAAAAGGGATGTAGTGATTAGGATAAGAGTTCTACAACAGAAATTGGGGTTTTTAAGCTAGTCTAAGTAAGGGTTAGTACGTATACGTTCTGAGACTGAAAGGTGATGAATGAAGTACATCTAAGAAGGACAGAAAGATAAATTAGGTATTACATAACTTGTTAGATCTTCTATACATAATCATGAACAAGTAAACCAAAATGAGAGAGAGGTAACAAAAACAAATGTATATGAAATAGATGACATATTGCAGATTTTATGTTCTTATATTTTGGATCAATTTTTCTTACATATTAACATATTCTACGATAAATATATAGTTGTCCGTTACTATTTTATTACTGGTCATTTCATCATTTATTTTATAAATATAGATTCGGTTATCGCATTAGATGTCATGGGGAACACAATCCTAGCTTTACATTAATTAGTTAAAATCCAGTAGTCTTTGTACTCATTCACTACTTCACTTTAGTAATTTAGTTTGCAAAAACAAAATCCCCCATTTACTTTATGTACTTTTGTTTCGGTAATAGATATTACATCTGAAAAGGTTGCTTATAGATTTATTCTCACACATTCCCTGTGGGATCAACCAACTCTAGTTGAGTTCTATATTTGATTAATGACCACTTTATTATTCCTTTTGGAGTGTAAATTTTGGCGTATCAAATTTTGGCTCCATTGCTGGGGAATACGGCGAAGTAATAGACTATTAGTTGCTACTTTCATTGTGTAATACTAGTCCCTAATTTAACTTTTATTTCTTGTTTTTGTTCTTGGTAGGGAGCCAGCGTTGCATGCCAAACACCCAAAGCAAGGGTGAATCACTTGTTCCCTATGTCGCCGTGCTCACTAAGTCAATCCGCAAAATAAATGCCTAAGAACGCGATGCAGCAAGACGGAGAAAGTTGACCATGAACCCTGCAGGTGAGGGAAAGGATGGTTTGGGTTAAGATAACCTTATTGGGGGTGCAACTGGCAGCTGTACTTAGACAAGTGCCACTTCCACCACTTCAGCATCAGTAACCCGGTGTAAGGCCCCACAGACCTCAGCAACCCCAAGCAATGATAGATGATGATGAGGGTGCTGGGACCACTGGAGCAATAGTCCTTCCCCGCTACCTGCATGTGTCAATTTCACCATCACTAGTATAATGGTACAAATGCTATAGTTGAAAAGGTTGTTCAGCAGGGCAGCAACTTAGGATATGTCAATCAACCGATATCCCAGGGGTCAGTCAGCAAGCACTTAGGTTGCGGTTATTTCTGTTGTCTCTTACTAGTGAGGCAACAAAGTGGTTGAATGAGCTCCCACATGATTCCATCCATACTTGGGGAGAATTAAAAGAAGCCTTGTTGGAGAGATTCTTTCCTGCGTCAAGACAGTTGAAGCTCATAGATGATATTGCGTCTCATAAGCGACTACCGATGAAGCACTATATAAAGCTTGGGAGAGATTCAGGCAGAAGCTTAAACAGTGGCCAAATTACCACCTCACAGATGAGCACTTGAAAACAGTCTTCTACAGGTCTTGGAACTTTGTAATGAAGCCTATCATTGATGCTACTTGTGGAGGATCGTACATGACCAGAACGTTCCCAGGTATAGTGGTGATCTTGGATCAGGTAGCCAATAATAATAAAGCATGGTACATAAGAGATGGAGACTACTCTGGGTTCCTCTTTGAGTTGACTTCAGAACAATGCAATAAGGAAGAGGAACGGGATCAATACATGGCCCATATTCGAACCCAACTGGACTTGCTGACAAAATGACTACTAAATGGAGTCCTAGAGAAGGTGAAAGTTGTGGATATGATACCCAGGTATGATGATAAATGCTATAATTATGATGAGGAGGTGAACTTCTTGGGTAGCCAGGGGGGTTACTGGCTATTCATCACCGATAATCAAGGTTGGAACTATGGTCATGAGAAATATCAAGGAAATTGGAAAAACAGAGACGACTATAGGAATTGTGAGCGTCAGAATGATAGTGGTGGAAACTTGAAATCAGAAAAGATGATGGGGAAGGTTCTTGACAAAGTTGACATCACTGAGGTAGGGGTCCGAGATATGAAAGGACAGATCCAATGTTCAGCAACTAGTTGACTCGCATTCCACCTCGATCTAGCAACTAGAGCAGCAGATGGGGCAACTTTTAGCCTCATTAAATCAGAGTAAAGCAGGGTCACTTCCTAGTGACACTATTTATAACCCTAAGAATGATGGTTACTGCATGGTTGTAACCACGAGGAGTAGTAAGGTACTTTCTAACCCTATTGTACCCAGTGATGCAGGTGTGGATAGAGCTGATGGCAAGGTACCTGACCCTATGGAGGTGCATGTTGATGATGTGGGTGAAGAGATTGTTATGGCACCAACAAAGCTTGAGGTTGCTACAGATGCCCAAGAGTTAGACAAACCAGCACCTCAGCTTCTACCGACCACTCCTAAGCCACCACCACCATTCCGACAGAGGTTGCAGAAGAAGGTTGAAGATAGCAAGTTTTAGAAATTCTTGTCTATACTGAAGGAGATATCAATGAACATCCTCTAGTAGAGGCACTTGAGCAGATGTTAGGCTACACTAAGTTCATAAAGACTTAGTAACTAAGAAGAGGACAACCACAATCGAGCTCACAAACAATTGTCATCACTGTAGTGCCATTGCTACAAGATCTCTTGATGAGCAGAAGGAAGATCCAGGAGCTTTCACTATCCCGTGTACCATTGGAGCTTATGACTTTATAAGGGTTCTCTGTGATTTGGGTGCCAGCATCAACTTGATGCCGCTGGCATTTTACAAGCAGTTGGGCTTAGGATCCCCTACACCCACTACAATGTTGCTACTCATGGCAGACACATTGGTCAAGCGGCCATGGGGATTTTGTGTGATGTACTTGTCCATATGGACAGGTTTATCTTTTCTGTTGATTGTGTCATTCTGAGACTGTTCGGTGGATTTTGAGGTTCCCATCATCCTTGGGAGACCATTTTTGTCTATTGGTAGGGCATTGGCAGATGTGGAGCAAGAGGAGCTCATGTTTAGATTAAACACTAAAGAGGTAAAGTTTAGTGTGTGTGCAGTGATGAAGAGGCCTAAAGAGGTGGCTGTAATATCTGTTATGGATGTGGATGACGACTGTCTTTTTGAAATTCCATTTGACGAAAGGATGAGCATAGACACGCTAGCAGCGGTGTTGATGAACTTCCTAGAGGATGGTATCAATGGGTACCACAAAACGATGAATGCTTCACAAGGTAGGGGAAAGGCCATTTGTCCCTAGAAAGTTAGGCTTGGACCTACTAAACAGACCTACATTACCAGCCAAACCTTCTATCGAGGAGCCTCCGGTTGTGGAGCTTAAGGAGTTTCCCCAACACTTAAGGTATGCATTTTTGGGCACTAATAACACCCTTCTTGTGATTGTGGCTGTAGATCTTTAGGAAAACCAAGAAAAGGCATTACTAGGGGTCCTCCAAAAGTTCAAAAGAGTTATTGGTTGGACCATTGCAGATATTATAGGGATTCCTCCGGGGATATGCACATACAAAATCAAGTTGGAGGATAACTGCGTGCCCATCATCGAACATCAATATAGGTTTAATCCACCCATGCAACAGCTGATGAAAAAGAAGATCATCAAGTGGCTAGATGCTAGGGTGATATACCCCATCTCTGATAGTCGGTGGGTTAGTCCAGTTCAATGTGTCCCTAAGAAAGGGGTCATGACCATGATAACCAATGAAAAAAGTAAGCTCGTCAACTTGTGACCTGTCATTGGATGGCGGGTGTGTATGGACTACCGGAAGCTGAATAAATGCACATTGAAGGACCACGTCCCCATGCCCTTCATAGACTAGATGTTAGATCGATTGGCAGGTAGGGGGTGGTATTTCTTCTTGGATGAGTACTTGGGCTACAATCAAATATCCATATCCCAGAAGATCGGGAGAAGACCGCCTTCACTTACCTATATGGCACTTTTGCCTTCAGGAGAATGCCTTTCGGGTTATGCAAGCCACTTTCCAGCGATGTATGATGTTGATCTTCTCCTACATGGTTGAAGACACCCTTAAGGTATTTATGGATGACTTCTCTGTAATGGGTGATTCCTTTGATGATTGTCTGTTGAATCTTAGCAGGGCACTACAATGTTATGAGGAGGCTAATTTTGTGTTAAATTGGGAAAAATGTCATTTCATGGTCAAGGAGGGGAAAGTTCTTGTCCATAAGATTTCTGATAAGGGAATAAAGGTTGATAACGCAAAGATCAAGGTGATTGAGAAATTGCCGCCTCCCACATCTGTGAAAGGGGTCTGGAGCTTTCTTGGGCATGCCGGTTTCTACCGTCGAATTATAAAAGATTTCTCTAAGATTGCACATCTACTGTGCAAGCTATTAGAGAATGATGCAAAGTTTCAATTTGATGATAGTTGTAGGCATGCCTTTGAGATTCTGA
Organism: Solanum medicagineum; assembly: GCA_026153255.1. Classification (NCBI taxonomy): domain Eukaryota; kingdom Viridiplantae; phylum Streptophyta; class Magnoliopsida; order Solanales; family Solanaceae; genus Solanum; species Solanum medicagineum. Next base: position 11,407 of record JAPFFP010083746.1, on the reverse strand, counting down.
AGCAAAAGTTGATTTCTGCACCTGTGATAGTTGAACCTGACTGGGCTGCCCCGTTTGAGGTTATATGTGATACAAGCAGAATTGTTGTGGGTGTTGTGCTCGGAAAGAAATGCAACAAGATTTTTAACCCCATCTACTATGCCAGCAAGACCGTCAATGATGCTTAAAGGCATTATACAGCGACTGAGCAGGAATTGCTAGTTTGGTCTACGCATTTGACATGTTTAGGGCCTACTTATTGGGCACAAAAGTGATAGTGCACATTAACCATGTAGCCTTGAGATACCTCATGGCAAAGAAAGATGTTAAAACAAGGCTAATTGGGTGGATTCTCCTACTGCTAAAGTTTGAATTTGAAGTCCTAGATCAAAAAGTATCTAAGAATCAAGTAGTAGACTATTTGTCTAGGTTGGAGGATGAGTCAAGAGTACATTTCTGGCTAAAAATGAACGATTCTTTTTCCAGATAAGCAGGTATTGGCAGCTTCTATTGACCTTATTCCTTGGTTTGCTTATTTTGCTAACTTTATGGTGAGTGACATTATGCCTGAAGGCCTTAACTCTCACTAGAGAAAAAGGTTTCTTCATGATGTGTGCAGGTCTTTCTGGGATGACCCATACTTGTTTTGAACATGTGTTAACGGGGTCATCAGGCAGTGCATTCAAGAAGTAGAGTTGTTGAGTATCATGGAGGCCGATCACTCTTCCTCAGTGGGGGTCATCATGGTGGTGCCAGGACAACAAAGAAGATTCTGCAATGTGGGTACTACTAGCCCACCATCCATAAGGATTCCCATGACTTCGTGCTAGGGTGTGACCAGTGTCAGCGACATGGCAACATGTCTTGGCGTCAGGAGCTGCCTATGACCCCTATTCTTGAAGTTAAACTATTTGACATCTGGGACATTGACTTCATGCACCCATTTGTGAGATTCTATTGCATGAAATATATCCTTGTGGCAGTGGACTAAGTGGGTGCAGGTGGTTGTATCGCCAAATAATGAAAGCAAGAGTGTTATCTAGTTCCTGAGGTAGAACATCTTCTCCACATTTGGGACAACCAGAAGTATCATTAGTGATGGGGGTACTCACTTTTGTAACAAGGTCTTCTACGCGGTGCTAGCAAAGTATGGAGTTCGACAGCATAAAGTGGCCACACCCTACCACCCACGGACAAGTGGACAGGTTAAAGTGTCAAATAGAGAGATGAAGGAGATCCTGACCAAGTTTATGAATGCTACCAGAACTGATTGGGTGCAGAAGCTACATGATGCACTTTAGGACTGTAGGACGGCTTACAAGACCCTCATTAGTATGTACCCATATCAGTTGGTGTTTGGTAAAGCCTGTCATCTACCTGTGGAGTTGGAGCACAAGACACTCTAGGCTTTGAAGAAGCTCAACATGAATTGGGATGAGGCTGCTGACTTGAGACTTAACCAGCTGAATGAATTGGATGAGTTTCGCCTCTAAGCATATAAGAGTGCGATACTGTACAAAGAGAGGATGAAGATCCAACATGACCAGCATATTGCCTAACAGAGTTTTCATGTTGGTGATAAGGTACTATTATATAACTCTAGATTGAGACTTTTTCTAAGTAAGCTCAACTTTAGGTGGTCTAGCCCATATACAATTATCCAGGTGTTCCCCCATGGTGAAATTGAGTTCGAAGTAGAAAATGAGGATCAATTCAAAATGAATGGGTGGAGAGTGAAGCAATACTTGGGTGCAGCAGAGGAAGCCTCAGTGATTGAGGTCATGCATCTTGATGAAGTCTGAGTAGTCAAGATAGTGTGTCGTGCCGCGACGTTAAATCAGGTGCTTCATGGGAGGCAACCCATGCATTGTAATAGTAAAAAAATTAGTTAATTATATGTCATGCAATGTTTGTCTTTGATTTGTTTTGTTTTCAGGTAGGTATGGGTGTTAGTTTGGAGTTCGTCAGTGCAAGCATGGTGGGAAGACATGACATGGACGAATATTGGCAAAGGAGGGTTCCACGTGTGTCTTTACGAGTCGTGTGACATGGGGTGGCTCATGGCGTCTGCCTTGTGTCGCACGCATGGTAATATTTGTTTTGATTTCGCTAAGTCCCTTCTCACGGCCTGTTCACACGGCCTGTGACAAGTTCAACGGTTCGTGTAGTGCATCGTGAAGTGTGCACGTGCTAATTTTGCCCAAGTGTTGACACATGGCCCCTGTAAATGGACCGTTGCCGGTCTGACAGCTCATGAGTCCAGCCTTTTGGCATTTGCAGGCCTGACCTAGGTAAGTACTACTATAATTTGTTAAGGCTGGTCCAACTGACAGTCCAAACGGATCGTGATATGCATCACGAGCCGTGAGGCTGCTAGTGAGGTGGGTGTTGACTGGTCAAACATGGTTGACCAAGGTTTTTAAAACCCTTCCCTTTGTCCCAACAACTTATTCCCAAATTTCCCACTCTCTCTCTCTATCTCATGACTTTCTCTCCCTTTCTCATACCTGTTCTTTTAAAAATCCCCAAAATCTCAATCTTCTTTGTGATGATTCGTGAGGCTATTTCATGATTCATAGATTTATTGAAGTGTGGGTTTGTACTTTTTCAAGCAAGTCTCCCCTTCATTGTTGCTCATCGAGTAAGCACTCAATTTTTTTTCTTCTAGTATAGATTTTTGTGTGTGCATGTGTAGATCTTTGTTCAAAATTGCTTCTTTCTTGGTTTAAACCATCTTAATACGTTAAAGTGGTGTTGGGTGTTGCATTTGGTGGTGAAAACCACCAGTGTTGAGCTTTTAAGATGTTAACCATGAAAGTCATGATCTTTAGTGGAGTATTGGTATAATTCTTAGGGAAATCGTGTGTGTATGCTCATGTGTTGATGGGTCGAGGATTAGGTCAAGAAAAATTGCATAAATTTGTGTGTGTATGCACGTTGGGTTGAAAGTTGAAAAGGGGGGCTTCTCACGGCCGTTCACACAGACCATGTGCTTTTACACGAGTCGTGTAACGGCCTATGACATGCCTTCTAGTCACTACATGCCAAGTCCCTCCACACGGGCCATGTCACAGATCGTGTCAAGTTACACGGCCTGTGTAGGGTCCCCTTGAGTCCGTACCATTTATGTGATGTACTCTAGTTCAATTTTAAATTTAATTCACACATGTTCCTAGAGTGTAATGGCCCTATGATAGACCAGGTGATGCCACTCTTAAGGGTTATTGTCACTTTTATGGCACAGACTCTAAGTACCTGTTAATATGTCAACCAATTTGTTCGAAAATCTCTAACAGATTGTATTCCATTATGACACTTGGAGGTTTTATGGGTCCATGTCGAAGGTCGATCAGACTCAGTGATAGTAACGAGCCTGGGTCATGTCTCCATGACTCCCTAACCGTGTCATCTAGCCATCAAGCTGGGAGTGAATCAAGCGATGACTCCTCAGGTGGGTTCGAGGTCCATTTTACGGGCAACATCTCCCCTCACTCTGCTCACACTACAAGGGATTGTGCAGCGGGCCGAAACAGAGCTCCCCAGTCTGAGGAGGGGTTCATCATACAAGAGTTGAGGAGGAGAAGGAGGAGGAGGATTCCATGGAGTAGGAGGAGGATGTCCACGAGCAAGAAGAACAGGTGCATACTTTGGAGGATGGGGGGAATAACACTGAGGAATAGGCTGATGAAATCAAACTTTGGGATAACGATGATGAGGCTATACATTTTGCAGTCTCCCAGATGACAGATTATGAAACCACCTGGTGGCTTATCGTATTTCTGCAGGGCTATTGGATAGTCCCAGGAGCCAAAGATATTTACATTCAAGGGCTGACCAAGGGCTCCGGGAGGTTCCAACGGCGGCCGGTCATTCCAGAGGTTCGAGTCCTTACAAACCAACTTGATAGTATCCCAGAGATTAGAGATGTGTTTGAATCGTACAACTTTGGTTGGATGGTGCGACCACTGGGTTACTATGGGCCCACCATCATTGAGGAATTTTATTCTAATTATGCTACTAGTCTACTGAATGCCTTAGAGGGTAACCAGTCTAAAAAAGTGAAGAAGTAGGTCGCATTAGGTAGGTCCCCACGGTCACATGTGATGGTGTGTGGTACACGAGTAGATATTTCAGAGATCACCATCAACAAATTCCTATTTGGTCCGGATTACCGAGCTCCTCCAGATGGACTATTTATGGCTAGACACCTGCAGATTATGGATGAGGGTCGGATGCTCGATTCATCATCTCGGGCAGAACTGTTGGGATGGATTGCAGAATGGATCGCCGTTCAAGGGGCTGTTGTGCCTTGGGTCACAAACTCCAAGGTTCCTCAAAGCTTCTCTGAATTTTGTTGCAAAGCTTTGGTGGGTGGTGGTGCGAAAAAGGTTGCAACCTACAGGCAATGACAACATGCTCCAACCTCCACATGCATCCCTAGTAACGTGTTTGATGGACAGGTTTGGGATAAATGTGGGCCGTATTATAGTTGTGGAGATGCAGAACCAGAACTTATCTGATAGAGCGGGCATGCCCTTCCCATGCCTGATTCATGCACTTTGCAAGAAGGCCGGTGTCCCCACTATATATTATTTGTATAAAAAAATGGCTCCAAGGGTGTTGTAAACATTACACTAATCAAAGACGTCCAAAATCCTCTGATGCGGGCTAGAACACGCATGCTGGTTGGGCCTGACAAATTTTCCCAGAGCAGCCCCACAACAACCTTGTCATTTGACGGTTACACCGCCACCCCACGGTCAAGCAAGAATTCTGAGTATCCCGAGGGCAGTGGTGCAGTACCCCCTATGCAACAAGGGTATGTGAATATGACTTATGAGTTCCTTGTGAGGGTGGTGGCGGACCAGAGATAGACACGGACTATTGTTGATCAGATCGTTGAAAGGATACGACATGTGGTCCATTCTCATGTGCAACAAGCTATGGAACAACTTTGGGATGAGCTTTTAGGCCAAATCAGGATTCTACAAAATCATGTTAACACTCTGGAGGGATATTTTCACGGCATGTTCAGGAGCATGTCCGAGGAAGAAATGAAGAATATGGCTCAAACAGGAAAGCCCAGATTGCACAGCTCATTTCGCAGTATGAGTGCACCATACCAGCCCCACCTCTAGAATCTTGGATGAGCCTTTTCAGTGCTCCCATGGGACTTGTTTTAGATGAGACTTAGGGCGCTCCACCTACCCAATCGGTTGCACCAGTGCCGCCCATAATAGATCCCAAGAGGAAGGACAAGGGTAAGAGCCATAGCCATTGACGCAGTCCTCGACCTGACCCGCAGAAAGAAGAAAAGAGGCAGATGCGCAAGGCCATGAGTGCCTATCGTCGAGCAGCCGCTGAACAGGAGGAAAAAGTGTGACGAGCAATAGATGCAGCAAGAGTATGAGACTCCAGGAGCACTTTTGGACTGGGTGTGGACTATGATGACAGGGAGGGTCTAGTCCCACAGGCATAACTGACGCCTAGGGCATCCTAGGTATGTTCTATCCCCTTTATATTCTTTTATTCTAGTTATGGTGTAGTGAGGACACTACACCGTACTTTTTGGAGGGGTTAGGGCATCTTGCCACTTGAAAGTTTTTCTTGCCATGTTTCTTTTCTCTCAAGTGTATTATCTAGTAGAACTGGCATGTTTAGGTTGTGATGTTTTTATAGATATAGGTGTTCATAGAAGTCTAAAGTAACCCATGTTGTGCAAAATGCCCCGAAATAACAATATTGCAAAAAGGTTATATGTGCTTGCACCCAATCCTGACTAACTTGATGATTTCTGGTAAGCATGATGTCTGTATGGTTGGCATTCTGATGAATGAATGACTTTTTTGGTTAATACTAACTACTGTAGAAGATGTGCCATGTGTGTATGAGCTTGTTTGCATATATTCAGTCGACGCATTTGTGAGATAGAACTTTCCTGGTTACTCCCACCGAAATAATTGAATGACTGGATTAGAATGTGATCTTAGGCCTTTTTTGTTGACTAGTCACTTAGCCTAAAATTGATCAACCAAATGAAATTGTCCCTCTTGAACCGAAACTTGAACCTGAATAGACATTTTCTTTGTAATCACCCAAATTCACTTCCCCAATCTATCCGCTGATCTTTATTTTTGCCCTGGTCTCTCCAAGGACATTGTGAATCTCCGCCTAGGTTAAAAGCCTAAGTTGAGGGTGGCTTATACTAGCCCTAGTCCTTTAGAAAGATATTGTGAACCTTGACCCAAGCCAAAGGCTTAAGTTGAGGGTGGCTATTGTAGGGAAAGTAGAAAAATAAGAAATGGAAAAGAATTAAGTGATAAGAGGAGAAAAGAAAAGTAGGTTGTGACCATGAGCAAAACCAATGATCAAAAAAGAAAAGAATGAAAATGAGTGAATGAGCACAGAAATCACTTCCGCACTAAAGAAAGTTGAAAAAATCGGGGCAATAAGAGTTGGAGATCGAAAGGCAAATGGCTAAGTAAAGTAAGTGTCTTGGAGGGCATATTAGTCACTTTAATCCTAAATATGTCTTACCCGAGCCCGAGCCTATGCTACAAGCCGCAAAAGTCCTAATTTAATCTTTAAAAGGTCATTCGAGAGTTAAGGTGGCGAAAATAAGGGTAAGCATATAATCGAGACTTGTGTGTCCATTGAAAGTAATTTATGAGAGTGAGTGTCTACATTCCAGTCTCTGTTTTACATTCTTATGTTGTGAGTGAGACGTCTTTGTAGTGAGGGCACTATCATTGCACTAATTGGGTGCTAATTCAACTGGTTTGTCTTTGTTCCCGAACTTTAGTGGACTGACCATGCATGTATGATGTTTACCTTAGTCTTTGTGGGTCCTTTTAGGGTGTGAGCACATTTTTAAGTTTGTTAGCAGGGCATATGTGTTGCAAATTGTGGGGTTATTGATAGTTTTGTGTGAGCACTTGTGTTTATGCATTGTTTGGTTGAATTGTTATTACTTGAGGACAAGCAATCATTCTAAGTTGAGGGTGTTGATGAGTCATAGAAATACAACTCTTGTAACGCTTTAAACGAAGAATTTTTGCGCGTTCTCAAGCAAAGTTGTTATTTTGATGTGTGTTTTTGTTATTTTTTAGGAAAGGTGATTGAGGCATGGATAAATGGATGAATGATAGTGAAATGAATGTAAAGAAGACAAAGTATGGGTATACTGAGCCCTTCACGGCTCGTGTGATATCACACTAACTGTAGGAGGGCACATGGAAGTGGCCCAAGCAACTGAGGAGGAAATAAAACCAAGTGAAGGATCACGAGGACCTTCACGGCTCGTGTTACAATCCACGGGTTGTGAGGCCCATCGTGACCTTACACTTGGTGTGATGGGCTTAGCTTGAGATAGCATGGCGCGAAGCTGGAGGAAAATTATCTAAGGCATACCCCATGGCACACTAAATGGACCGTGGGGATTGTAATGGCCCGTACGAAGTGTCATAAAGTGACATGAATATGGAAAAATCGTTGAAAATAATGAAAATCGTGCAAGTGGTGAGAACGAGGGCCTGTCACGGGCCGTGTGACCAACCAAGGTCTATGACATGTGCCGTTGTAATTGTTGGAAGTGGCGAAAATGCAAAGGCAAAGGAGACGATCCATCTCATGGACCATTGGCCCTCACAGGGACTGTGTGATGCACATGAGGAGTGACACAGTGAAGAGCAAGTTTGAAGACCAAGTATAGCCACACGGACCGTTCCATGGTCCATCTACCATCACACAGGCCGTGTAGTGGCTCATATCCATCCAACATGATTTTTCCTAAATTAAGTTGGATTAGGTTTCCCTTGTATATAAATATTATTTTTATTCCGTTTTTAGTTAGTCTTGGACTACTAATGATGGAGAACACAAGAAAACACTATTTTTCTTGCAATTTCATTGAACTTTGGGATTTCAATTATCTTATTCGAGATTGTAATACGTGGAATCACTAATTCTTCAATAGTAAGTTCTTTAGTATGAATTCTTCATATTATTGTCAATTATCTTTCTTGAATATGCTAGGCTAAACCCACAATTAGGGTTGTCAAAACCATGACAAAATCAATTAGATAGACGAATATAGGATAAATCTTGGGATTGATTAGCGTATATATTGTAGTATTCTTCACATTAACTTCATCCTTAATGAGTCAACACATTAGGGTAAGCCTTATTCCATTACATGACAGAAGGGATGTAGTGATTAGGAAAAGAGTTCTACAACAAAAATTCGGGGTTTTTAACCTAGTCTAAATACTAGAGACTGAAAGGTGAGAGTATTCTGGGATCGATAACAAGGGTTAGTACATATATGTACTGAGACTGAAAGGTGATGAATGAAATACATCTACGAAGGACTGAAAGGTGAATTAGGTGTTACATAACTTGTTAGATCTTGTATGTGCAATCATGAAAAAGTTTACCACATAGATTTGGCTATCACATTAGATGTCATGGGGAACACAATCCTTGCTTCGCATTAATCAATTATAATCCAGTAGTCTTTGTACTCATTCACTACTTCACTTTAGTAATTTAGTTTGCAAAAAACAAAAACCCCCATTTACTTTATGTTCTTTTGTTTCGGGAATAGATATTACATCTGAAAAGGATGCTAATATATTTATTCTCATGCATTCCCTGTGGGATCGACCTCGACTCTGGTTGACTTCTATAGTTGATCAACGGCCGCTTTACTATTCCTTTTGGAATGTAAATTTGGGTGTATCATCCACATCCTCTTATTCTATTCAAGCCTACCTCTGAGCCTCAAGATGCTATTGTTGGGATGATCATATTCATATAAGGCTAACCCTCTCAAGCTCTATACTCTCACAGGGACCTCTCTTAAAAGATCACCGGTCCTTTTCACTACCTCACTATCCTTACTTGAAACCCTCGTCACAAAGTCTTCAATAGTCTGTCATCAATACTCACATAATAACAACCACTCATTCAAGCCTATCACTCTAACCACTTCAACTGTTTTTAATAAATTTCAAGCCTACTTAGCACTTCTACATCCACCATTCGATAAACTCCAACTCAAGTACACCCCAACATACTCTTACCTATCTATTGCATATCATAATATCTCATCTCTCCCCTACCCCTATCTCTATCCCTATGTGACACAAGTACAACACCAATGTCATAATAAGGATACATTCACTCCTCCTCATCTACTCTCATTCTCTGTCTATTACTATCAGCATCACACTTGGTCCTAGAGGAACTCGTCATCTTCCTCTTTGGCGAAACCCCAACTACTCCTCACGTAAAATAAGCACATACTATGTCTCAAACTTGCCACTTTACATCCTACCATCAACAATGGCATAAAGCACCGTAGGTCGGTGCATGCGTAAGATGATATCAGAATAAAGAACCCTCACTCTCCCTCATTAACTATCACTGCTCTATTCTCATCAACATTTCCATCAAAACTAGGAAGACAGGATCACCCAAAGAACTTGGAACGATGATCATTGGCATGATTCAGTCGAGAATCTTATTTGAGAACGTTCATAATGAAGTACAATTTCTCTCGTCTATCGAGACTCATTCTGAGTTCACAAAACTATACACAGTATAAAACTCAGGTCACTTCTCATTCAACATAGGAGTGGAAACACTTAGATCCAGGGGGTAGAATCGAAATTAATGAATGAATTCATCATTTTTCATCCTCATAATTCAGCATGAATAACAATCACGAAGTGGTGTATGGGACTAGGCCATGGGCATGGCAGTCGTATACCAGACGGGAGTAGGGTATCATCCTCATTAAAGTATAAGAAATATACAAAATGGAAAGGAATTGATGCCTCATCCAAATAAATCTATCACCATCGAAAACTCAAGATCTACTTTGGTCTATCACATCATCATCTCCCCCTTAGCTCAAGGGTCATTTCTCAAGTTTTGTGAATCAATTTCCTTTACAAGGCTATAAGCATATACCTCCTCATGATCAAGGAATCACTATCCACAAGAATAGGCATCTTAATCTCTTCCATCATACTATAGTCGCATATATAAAATAGCCACTAAGACTCTTTTAAAAGATGTCGCTCTCATCTTTCTCCTGTCACTATGGAAATCTCTCTATATTTGTTGCTCTTATGGCGCACATAACCATTTCCCATGACTCTTACAATCTAACCTCTTCTTATGCCTGCTAAACACTCAACCTTTGTGCTCTCATAAACTCATTTGCATAAGACTTAGACTATAATGGAAAAAGTCATCATCATCTATCTAAACGCCCCACATCAACTACGTTACTCGAAATGATAAGGAATGCTTACATCAACTTACTCCACATTGATATCTCAAATATACTCTCTAGATTATTATAGCAGTTATAACTTAGAGCTTCACAGATCTTTACAGAATCATGGGTACACATCTCAGGCCTCTTCTTAGCTAATATTTCATCCCCAATTCTCTATTTCCATCTAAAGTACCTCTACCATACTCACTGCATCACATTCCTGGCAAGTCAAAACCTTAATTTCAACCATACACTATGGTGAATCCCTTAAGGTGAATCTCCAACTAAGACTATCACTCTCACAATGATGTCTTCTTTTTACCACAACTTCTCAAAATTCAAGCTTAGAGTCTAGTACTACCATGTGCATCTATCACACTCTTCTCCGATAATTACACCAACTTACCATTACTAGGTAACTTTCGGAGCATAAGCCCACTAAAATCTCATAGCAGCTATTCAATCAATAAATCCCCTCTCCGCAACTCAAGTACCATTCCTCCATTCACTATACCCACTTACCTGGCTAAGCTCATAACAATATAAATCTCATGGGGCTCCTTTTTCAGAATCATAAGCCTAGTGTAGATCTATCACATCGAAAGCACTTTGTTCTCCTATACAACATCTACCTTTCACCCCCACCATACAAATAACAGAATACATCAACATAGAACTCTTTCTAGTTCTGAGCACGTTTTCACACATACTGACTCTAGCTCTCTCTCTATACCTCATCATAACAATCATAGGGTATTCATCACTCTTACTGTCTCGTCCTTTTCTTTCCATGATCATCCTTCTAACTCTAGGATGATTTCATTCTACTCAGGGTTTAAGACCTCACGTCTCACTCTTAGGTGGTAATATTAAACTCTTTAGAGACGTACGTTTCTCTTTCATGGGTAACATCGGAAGCAAGTTTTAAAAAAGAGGGTCTGGGTATATCTAGAGCTAACTAAAATGCACGATTTATATGAGCAATGATGCACTCTTTCTATTCAATCAACTTAGCACACTAGTCGGCTTCTCTCAAGCCTGGTGCAGTCTCTCTACCATTCTCAAATTAACTAGTTCATGATGATTTTACACTAATGATGAAATATTGAAATGATGTTTAAGTGCATTGTTGCATTTCTA
>JAPFFP010083735.1:0-21953 GCA_026153255.1 Solanum medicagineum | reverse complement strand
GTTAGATCATGTAAGCATAGATTATGCATTAGTAGGTTGAAATATACTAAGTATGTAGGTATGCAATGCATCAAGAAACATCATAACATAATAGCATTATGCATAGAGATATAAGTGGAATAATGATAAGATGAATGATCAATGCATCTTTAAAATAATGAATGAAGGCATCATAAAACATGTCAAAACCTAAAATATAACATGTCATAACCTAACATACATACATATGTGACATGTCCCCTTTAAAACTTGATTTGTGCATGGATAATCCGTATTGGGTTTTAAATGTGAATTTACTTATTCTTTACTTGAACTTCATAATGTATTATCAATTTAAATGTGAGACCTCATAAGTTCATAATCTCAATGCAAACCATCATATTAGGGCTTAAATCAACTTAAAAAATCACCAATAAAGCATAGTCCATATTTTAATTGAATTTAATAAATCATAATATTGAAAACCCATATCTAAATAAGCGAAAATTCATAAAAGTCACTTTAAGAGTTTGGGTCTTCTTGGTTGAAAGAGACCAAGAATCAAACCCACATACCTTAGCTTATTGAGAAAATTGAAGAAGAAATTGATGGAGAAATGAGTTTTTCCTTGATTCCCAAGCTTTATCTTCACAAGAGCCTTTGAGAGTTCTTAAGGAGAGTTGAGAGAATTTTAAATGTGAGGAATAGAGTTTAGGTCATTGGGAGGTCTTAAGATAGCGTAGGAAGTCATAAAACGACCCTAGTAGAAGCCACAATTACAAAAAAAAATCATTAATGAAGCAAAAATTATATTCCTTGCCAGGGGTCCATAAGGAGGTCTCACGGTCCATACAAGGTTTCACGGACCGTGAAACTCTCTCGTGAGATCTCACTTGGGCAAATTTTGGAAAACATTGCACAAACAGGCTTTATAAAAACGCTCATAACTTCTTGACCCGAACTCAGAATAAGGTGAAACCGGATGCATTGGAAAGCTAATTCAAAGAGCTTCAATATGATATGTCGCTGGATACCTAATTTATGTTGGCTAAGATATATGACCATTTAAAGTTGACCCTCCTGTTGGTACTTGTGAAAAATTTAGCCAAAGGAGTTTCTTTGAACTTGGCTTGATGTTGGAGACCTATGATGGTCCTAAACACATAAATAAGCTTGAACTGAAGGCTTGAAGGTGAACTTAGCTTTAGCTTGAAGATTCTATACTTAGAAACAATTCTATACCAATACCCATACCGATGGCTTCACGGGTTCTACCAAGCATCACTCTCCACTTAGAAAATTCTTCACGACAAGGTTTCGAGATGGTGATTCAATAATTTGAAAATATCTCACTCCAAAGACCATACTGAGGGGTATATGGATCGTACCCCTCCACACAGACCGTATTACTGGTCTTACCATTTTACTTGGCTCCCAAACTTGTGGGATTTCAAGTTAAGGCCAACAAACGACCCACCACATGGTCCGTGAGGTGTCACACGGACTGTGAGGAGTCTAAGTGTGGTGGGCCTTGGTGTAAAACTCCACGTTTAAGGCCAAACTCTCCTCGTGAGGCCAACGTCACTTCATGGAGGCTCACACGAGCCGTGGGACCTCACACGGACCGTGAGAGATCCTGTGGAGCATCACCTTGGCCCAAAACTTTCCAAAATTGAAAATCCCAAGCTCTTATGAGGTCACACATTGTCCTTGTCCTTACACGATGTGTTATATGCGTGTAGAGGTCAACCCTATGGATCAATCCCAGCATGATGAATATCCTAAGTTTGTGGATTTACTATAATAATACCTTATAGACAAATAAACGTAATCCTATGGTGGCCGGTAGTTATGAGACAAGAAGATTTATATAAGGGCCCTTGGGGATAGTCCTCCTCACTCAAGCTCATTTGGTGCTAAGTCATATGATACTAAATACATGATCATGCAATATACATACACGTCATCATAGTTCATAATTCATCAAAATCATATTTTCATAACTTCTAAAATAGGTATCATAACCTCATGAATCATTTCATATCATAAGAATAGTTCAATCTACATGACTTGTATCAAGTGTGAGTACACTGCCCATTTTGTAATCATAGAATACCTTTAGGGTCTCAGGTCAGCCTCATCATCATGATCATAACATACTTCATACTTGGAGTCTTCTTTATGAAGACATAACTTAACATATGAAATTTGGGTAATATATGGTTTCATGAACAGTTAAAGTTAAAATCATGAAATTTGATTTCATGTGAGATCAATGCAATTGAAATCAAATTGAATCATAAGTAAAGGAACCTATATTGATCACATAAGCCCTAATCAGCATACACTTGTAATTCCTTTTAAATTAATTAAAAATTAATGCAAACCATTATATTGGGGCTTAAATTAACTTAAAATCACCAATAAAGCATAGTCCATATTTTAGTTGAATTTAATAAATCATAATATTGAAAACCCATATTTAAAGTAAGCGAAAATACATAAAAGTCACTTGAAAAGAGTTTGGGTCTTCTTGGTTGAAAGAGACCAAGAATCAAACCCACATATTTTAGCTAATTGAGAAAATTCAAGAAGAAATTGATGGAGAAATGAGTTTTCCCTTGATTCCCAAGCTTTATCTTCACAAGAGCCTTTGAGAGAGTTCTTAAGGAGAGTTGAGAGAATTAAAAATGTGAGGAATAGAGTTTAGGTCATTGGGAGGTCTTAAGATAGCGTAGAAAGTCATAAAACTCCCCTAGTAGATGCCACAATTATGAAAAAAAAATCATTAATGAAGCAAAAATTATATTCCTTGCTAGGGGTCCATGAGGAGGTTTCACGGTCCATACAAGGTTTCACGGACCGTGAAACTCTCCCGTGAGACCTCGCTTGGGCAAATTTCGGAAAACACTGCACAAACAGGCTTTACAAAAACAGGCATAGCTTCTTGACCCAAAGTCAGAATGAGGTGAAACCGGATGTATTGGAAAGCTAATTCAAAGAGCTTCAATATGATAGGTCGTTGGACTCCTAGTTTGTATTCGCTAAGATATATGACCCTTTAAAGTTGACCCTCCTATTGGTAATTGTGAAAAATTTAGCCAAAGGAGTTTCTTTGAACTTGGCTTGATGTTGGAGACCTATGATGTCCTAAAAACATAAATAATCTTGAACTGAAGGCTTGAAGGTGAACTTAGCTTTAGCTTGAAGATTCTATACTTAGAAACAATTCTACGCCAATACCCATACCGATGGCTTCACGGGTTCTTCCAAGCATCCCTCTCCACTTAAAAAATTCTTCATGACAAGGTTTCGAGATGGTGATTCTATAATTTGAAAATATCTCACTCCAAAGCCCATACTGAGGGGTATATGGATCGTACCCCTCCATACAGACCGTGCTACTGATCTTACTATTTTACTTGGCTCCCAAACTTGTGGGATTTCAAGTTAAGGCCACTACACGACCCACCACATGGTCTATGAGGTGTCACACAGACTGTGAGGGGTCCAAATGTTGTGTGCCTTAGTGTAAAACTCCACGTTTAAGGACAAACACTCCTCGTGAGGCCAACGTCACTTCATGGAGGCTCACACGGGCCGTGTGACCTCACATAGACTGTGAGAGCTCCAGTGGAGCATCACCTTGGCCCTAAACTTTCCAAAATTGAAAATCCCAAGCTCTTATGAGGTCGCACATTGTCCTGGTCCTTACACGATGTGTTATATGCGTTTAGAGGTCATACCCTATCGGATCAATCCCAGCACGAAGAATATCCTAAGTTTGTGGATTTACTA
Organism: Solanum medicagineum; assembly: GCA_026153255.1. Classification (NCBI taxonomy): domain Eukaryota; kingdom Viridiplantae; phylum Streptophyta; class Magnoliopsida; order Solanales; family Solanaceae; genus Solanum; species Solanum medicagineum. The sequence continues at coordinate 18,176 of JAPFFP010083735.1, read as the reverse complement.
TCATAATACCTTATAGCCATATAAACATAATCCTCTGGTGGCCGGTAGTTATGAGACAAGAAGATTTATATAAGGGCCCTTGGGTATAGTCCTCCTCACTTAAGCTTATTTGGTGCTAAGTCATATGATACTGAATACATAATCATGCAATATACATACACGTCATCGTAGTTCATAATTCATCAAAATCATATTTTCATAACTTCTAAAATAGGTATCATAACCTCCTGAATCATTTAATATCATAAGAATAGTTCAATCTACATGACTTATATCAAGTGTGAGTACACTGCCCATTTTGTAATCATAGCATACCTTTAGGGTCTCAGATCAGCCTCATCATCATGATCATAACATACTTCATACTTGGAGTCTTCGTTACGAAGACATGACTTAACATATGAAATTTGGGCAATATATGGTTTCATGAACAATTAAAGTTAAAATCATGAAATTTGATTTCATGTGAGATCAATGCAATTGAAATTAAATTGAATCATAAGTAAAGGAACCCATATCGATCTCATAAGCCCTAATCAACATACACTTGTAATTCCTTTTAAATTAATTAAAAATCAATGCAAACCATCATATTAGGGCTTAAATCAACTTAATATCACCAATAAGCATTGTCCATATTTCAGTTGAATTTAATAAATCATAATATTGAAAACCCATATTTAAAGTAAGCGAAAATTCATAAAAGTCACTTGAAAAGAGTTTGGGTCTTCTTGGTTGAAAGAGACCAAGAATCAAACCCACATACCTTAGCTAATTGTGAAAAGAAGAAATTGATGGAGAAATGAGTTTTCCCTTGATCCCCAAGCTTTATCTTCACAAGAGCCTTTGAGAGAGTTCTTAAGGAGAGTTGAGAGAACTTTAAATGTGAGGAATAGTGTTTAGGTCATTGGGAGGTCTTAAGATAGCGTAGGAAGTCATAAAACTCCCCTAGTAGAAGCCACAATTACAAAAAAAAAAAAAATCATTAATGAAGCAAAAATTATATTCCTTGCTAGGGGTCCATGATGCGGTCTCATGGTCCATACAAGGTTTCACAGACCATGAAACTCTCCCGTGAGACCTCACTTGGGCAAATTTGGAAAACACTGCACAAGCAGGCTTTACAAAACGGGCATAACTTCTTGACCCGAACTCAGAATGAGGTGAAACCGGATGCATTGGAAAGCTAATTCAAAGAGCTTCAATATGATAGGTCGTTGGACACCTAGTTTTTGTTAGCTAAGATATATGACCTTTTAAAGTTGACCCTCCTATTGGTAATTATGAAAAATTTAGCCAAAGGAGTTCCTTTGAACTTGGATTGATGTTGGAGACCTATAATGGTCCTAAAATCATAAATAAGCTTGAACTGAAGGCTTGAAGGTGAACTTAGCTTTAGCTTGATTCTATACTTAGAAATAATTCTACGCTAATACCTATACCGATGGCTTCACGGGTTCTACCAAGCATCCATCTTTACTTAGAAAATTCTTCACGACAAGGTTTCGAGATGGTGATTCAATAATTTGAAAATATCTCACTCCAAAGCCCATACTGAGGGGTATATGGATCGTACCCCTCCACACAGACCGTACTACTAGTCTTACCATTTAACTTGGCTCCCAAACTTGTGGGATATCAAGTTAAGGTCACCACACGACCCACCACATGGTCCGTGAGGTGTCACATGGACTGTGAGGGGTCCAAGTATGGTGTGCCTTAGTGTAAAACTCCACGTTTAAGGCCAAACACTGCTCGTGAGGCCAACGTCACTTCATAGAGGCTCACACGAGCCGTGTGACCTCACATGGACTGTGAGAGCTCCTGTAGAGCATCACCTTGGCCCAAAACTTACCAAAATTGAAATTTTCAAGCTCCAATGAGGTCGCACATTGTCCTTATCCTTACACGTTCTGTTATATGAGTGTAGAGGTCGTACCCTATGGGATCAATCCCAGCACGATAAATATCCTAAGTTTTTGGATTTACAATAATAATACCTTATAGCCATATAAACATAATCCTATGGTGGCCGGTAGTTATGAGACAAGAAGATTTATATAAGGGCCCTTGGGGATAGTCCTCCTCGCTCAAGCTCATTTGGTCTAAGTCATATAATACTGAATACATAATCATGCAATATACATACACGTCATCGTAGTTCATAATTCATCAAAATCATATTTTCATAACTTCCAAAATAGGTATAATAACCTCATGAATCATTTTATATCAGAAGAATAGTTCAATCTACATGACTTGTATCAAGTGTGAGTACACTGCCCATTTTGTAATCATAGCATACCTTTAGGGGCTCAGGTCACCCTCATCATCATGATCATAACATACTTCATACTTGGAGTCTTCTTTATGAAGACATAACTTAACACATGAAATTTGGGCAATATATGGTTTCATGAACAATTGAAGTTAAAATCATGAAATTTGATTTCATGTGAGATCAATGCAATTCAAATCAAATTGAATCATAAGTAAAGGAACCCATATCGATCTCATAAGCCCTAATCAACATACACTTTAATTCCTTGTAAATTAATTAAAAATCATGCAATACCATCTCTTTCCTCATATTTCATGTAAAATCGAGTAAATTAATCATATAAAGATCACAATTCCAGCATTTTTGATAAAAACTATGAAAAACCCATGAAGTTTATGCTTCAAACTAATGAAAAAAGGAGAGTTTGATTTGGGCTCCATGGATGGAATAGGTCTAGGCATGAATCCCTACATACCTCAATGGAGAAACCTTATAAATTTAGATGAATTGACCTGGAAGTACATATACAAAGCTTAGAACCCTTAGTTCTTCAATGGAGGTTCCTTGAAAGAAAACACTCAGAAACTTTTGGAGGGATTTTGAGAGTGAATGGGTCTGCAAGGGTTTTAGGGTAGTTTTAAAAAAATTGAGGTTGTTAGGGTAGTTAATAGGATCAAATTTATGTAGTTTAGGTGTTAAACGTGTAGGAAATATCAAAAAAGCCCTTTATTAATTTTCTACTAGACCCATGTACGAGTCCAATATACGAGTCATAGATTGGAGTACGACTCATAGACTATGGTTTCATCTGTTTTAAATTGAGTCTCAAAAAATAGTCTATGAATCTACACCTTACGAAACAATTTCTATGACCTATAGTTCTATTTATGGGTCATGAACTCCCCTCGTATTATGACCCCTTATCCACAGTCTATAAATAGAACCATGGTTCGTAAACTTCACTCGTAAATTCAATTCACAGTTATCTCAATTTTCAAATTCCCAGACCTCATCTATGACTTATATTTATCAGTTGTAGTTCTAAATACGGATCATACTGTGGCCTCATAGACTTGACTTCCAGGTTCAAATATATTCCAAGTTCACTACCCCTTCCACGAAGCCTATCTACGACTCGTGGAAAAAATCATGAGCCATATATGGGCTCGAACATCCTGTCCAGAACTAGTTTTCCTGCAGCTTTTCATTTTTCAAAGTTTTCAACATATGGGGTTTTACAATTGACTTCCTTACTATGAATATGCATATTACTTATTATGTTATTATGACTTTTTTATTGCATTATATCTCACATACTTAGTACATTCAAAGTACTAATGCATATTTTGCCTACACGATATCTCCATGTAGGGACTGACGCTCCTCCTCTGATAGGCCACTAGATTTTGGACATTTGAAGATTTGTTGATTGGTGAGTCCTCTAGTTTGGGAACAACACCTGCTTTCTTTGAATCTTATAGTAATGAGACATTTGATTTTCTTAAATTGTACTTCTTTTTGCTACTTATAATTGAAGTTGAGTTTTGAACATGTTTTATCCCCCACCAAGTCTTTTATTTAGAAGGTATTGTTGGACAATGTATTAAGGGTTATGTGCATTGCCTCTTTGTGGAGTTTATGATGTTGGTCCCATAGTCTCATCTACCTTATATAAATTCCAATTTAAATTCCACTTTATTTAAGTTCAATACTGATGAATGCTTGATGGACACTAAGAGGCATGGGTGAGGTGCCTACGAATTCCTCCTTTGTCGTGTTACGACTAGACCCTAGACTTGGATCGTGACAGTACCCTCTCGAGGCATGACAAATACACCATCCTCCATGTTATCGCTTGTATGGCTATATGTCAATTAATGGTATCTCTTATTATGCAGTTTTGAGATTTTAATGGCTCAGATTATGATATGATTTTCAGAATCTTACATTGACTTAGTAACAATTATCCATTTATTTATGTTATTGAGACATTTTAATTATTAGCTGTAGTATATATTTTACTTGATCATTGCATTGTCAATTTCAAACTTAATAAATTATTTTATTTATTACATGCATTACATTCATTGGGGGAGACTTTAATGGACATACTGGGACAACCACCAATGGGTTTGAAGGTGTTCATGGCGGCTTTGGTTTTGGGGAGAGGAATGGAGATAGGAAGTCTCTCTGGGATTTTTCCAAAGCCTTTGAGTTAGTTATTGCTAACTCATGTTTCCTGAAGAGGAAAAATCACTTGATTACCTTTCCAAATATGGTAGGTAAGACTCAGACTGCTTACTTACTTCTTCTAAAGGGCGATAGAAGCCTTTGTATGAATTGCAAGGTTATCCCTAGTAAAAATATTTTCACTCAACATAGGATTTTAGTGATGGATTTAGAGATTAAAAGAGATAATAAGAAGAAGGTTGTTGATGCCCTACCAAGGATTAGATGGGGAGGCCTGACCCCTGCCCTTTTATGAGAGATGGAAGAAAAGCTGAGTAGGTTAGAGGCTTGGAGTAGGGGAGGGATGTGAATAATATATGGGGCACCACTGTTGGTTGCATCAGGAAAGTAGCTACTGAGGTGCTAGGGGTTTTGAGAAGGACCTTTGGTGGACATCAAGGACTTGGTAGTGGAATGACGAAGTCCAGGGCAAAGTGAAGGCTAAGAAAATTGCATATATGAAATGGTTGGAGTGTAGGGATGAGGGTGAAAAGCAAAGGCTTAAGGAGAGTTACAAGATGGCAAATACAGAAACGATGATGGCAGTGACAAATGATAAGACAATAATGTTTGGGCGCCTATACGTGGAGCTAAGTGACAAAAAAGGGACAAGAGATTCTATAAAGTTGCTAAAGAAAGAGAAAGGAAAGCTTGCGACTTGGACCAAGTGAAGTGAATCAAGCATGAGGAAGGCAAGGTGTTGGTGGATGAGACATCCATTAAGCTAAGGTGGCAAGCTTACTTTCATAAACTATTAAATGAAAAAGGGGATAGAGATATTGAGTTGGGTGAGTTGGCACACTCCTAAAGGTATCACGATTTTTGTTATTACAGGTGGTTCAGAGTTGAGGAGGTTAGACGTGCTATTAGTAATATGAAAGAGGGAGGGCGATCAAACCTGATGAGATCCTGGTAGATTTATGGAAGAACATGGTCAAGAATGGCATAAAGTGGTTGAATAGATTTTTCAATGTTATTATGGAGACACCAAGATGCCCGATGAATGGAGGAGTACGATGGTTCCATTGCACAAAAACAAGGGTGACATTCAAAACTGTAACAATTACAGGGGTATCAAGTTGTTAAGCCACACTATGAAGTTCTGGGAGAGGGTGGAAGAAATTAGGTGAGAAAAGGAGTGTCTATTTCAGAGAATTTGTTTGGATTCATGCTGGGGTGGTCGACTATTGAAGCAATTTGTCTTGTTCGAAGTTTAGTGGAGAAATATAGGGAAAGGAAGAAGGGCCTTGATATGGTGTTCATTGATCTCGAGAAGGCCTATGACAAAGTTCTGAGAGATATCCTTTGGAGGTGTCTAGAGGCGAAAGGTGTTCCAATGGTATATATTAGGGTATGAAAGACATGTACCACGGATGCAAGACTTGGGTAAGAACGGTGGGAGGAGACTCAGAGTATTATCCTATAGAGATGGGACTTCACCAAGGATCTGTGTTAAGCCCTTTTCTATTTTCCGTGATGATAGATGAGCTGACACAATTGATTCAAGATGAGGTTCCATGGCGTATGCTATTTGAAGATGGCATAGTAGTGATTGATGAGACTCGGACTAAAGTTAATAATAAATTGGAGGTTTGGAGACACACTTTGGAATACGAAGGATTCAAACTGAGCAGGACCAAAAAAAAATACTTGGAGTGTAAATTCAGTATTGTGAAGGATGAAGCAGACATTGATGTGAGGCTTACCACTCAACCTATTCCCAAGAGAGAAAATTTTAAATTTCTTGGGTCTATAATCCAGTATAGTGGTGATATCGATGATGATTTAACATATCATTTTGGGGCAACATGGACGTAATGGAGGCTTGCCATTGGAGTATTTTGTGATAAGAAGATACTATCTAAGATCAAAGGTAAGTTTAATAGGATGGTGGTTAGGTCGTCTTTGCTGTATGGAGTGGAGTGTTAGCCAATCAAAAATTCACATATTCAGAAGATGCGGGTCGTAGAGATGAGGATGTTGAGATGGATGTGTAGACATACCAGGAGTGATAATATTAGGAATGAGACTATTTGGGAGAAGCTAGAGGTGCCCCTGTGGCTGACAAGATAAGGGAACCAAGACGGTGATGGCTTGGACATGTGAAGAGAAGAAGTACTAATGCTCCTATTAGGAGGTGTAAGAGGTTGAATTTAGGAGTTACATGGAGGCGTAGATGCAGACTGAAGAAGTATTGGGGGGAGGTGATCAGATAAGATATGGTGAAACTTGATCTCATCGAGGACATGACCTTAGGTAGGAATGATTGGAGGTCGAAATTAGAGTAGTAGGCTAATAGGTTGGTAGGGTTAGGTTGTTGTCTGGTCATGGGGTATAGTAGGGTAGGACGTTTAGTCATGACTTTATATCTTATGTGTCATTAGCTGTGTTATATATGTTGATATTATCGTATTTGCATACTATCAGGTGTTTTTCGTTATAAGTTGCTCTTTATGTTACCAATTATGTTCCTTTCCATTTTTTCATATCTAGTTTATTCTGCTTATGGGTTTTTGATATGAGAGTTCCCAAGAAATAGCCTCTCTACCTCTATGAGGTAGTGGTAAGGACTGCGTACATTCTACCCTTCCTAGACCCTACTTGTGGGATTCCACTAGGTATCTTGTGGTTGTTGTTGTTGTTGTACATGTATTACATTCGCCATGCTCAGTTGTCACGACCCAATCTAGGACCTAGGTGCGACAGGGAAATTGAGACTCCCAAAGAAGCCTCAACCTAGCCTTCTTAGCATATCATAAGCATTCACGGGTAATGGATCAATGAAAAATGAAGCAAGACTTTACACTTCATATCTAACAATTCCTTTACATGTTGGACTTAGCGGGGGCTAAGAGATGTCCCTATGTCACCCTCAAATGAAAGTACACATAAATAGTGTCATTATGTCTCAAAATGACTATAAAGTAAAGCTAGAATGTAAGAGGTCTGTCCCCAAAGCATGATGACTCACCAAAGTCTTCAAAGCCAAAATCAAAAACTAGCCATAAATGTAAGGTGGGGGATGGTCGTCTATCCCTACATTGTGATATAATATAGGAAAAAAGTACACGTTCGTACATTTGAATGTACTAAGTTTATAGGCATGTAATGCAATAATGACCATAAGGTGCAATTGATCAAGTAAAACACATGCTATGATGATTAATTAAAAGCATAGATGAAAGTGGATGATTAATGCACCAAAAGCATAAGTAGGATCACGTAAAACATTTTTGTAAGATCATAAATATGTGGGAAATAATTGTAACCAACAATAAGACCATGCGAGCCATAAAATGAAATTTCAATGTCTATCATACATCATAGAAAAGGGAGCCTATTTGCAAATACTGAACTCTACCCACTAAGCAAATGTCATATGCTAGGTAAATCCACCAATAATCGTACTGGTAAAAGTAATCCTATGGTGCCATGCAGTTATGAGACTTGAAAATTGCTACTAAGGACCTCTTAGTCAAGTCCCCACCTCAAAGACTCAATCATTGCTAAGTCAAATCCCACAGAGTACATATATACAAATCATACTAGTAATAATTTCATAGTTCATAGCATACATACTTAGGAGTAGCTCATTTTTTGTACATTTAGTAATGTCGGTGTCGGCCTTCAATCATCACTACTCATAACCAATCTTGAGTTCAATAGGATTCAGGTCACCTTTGAGGATCATATATCCCCTGTTCATAATTTTGTTAAATCTCTTGAATCCACCATAATCATATCATAAGTTGCGAAGTAAGGCAAAGTATGGTTTCATAATTAATAGCCTTAAAATCATATAATTAATTAGTTTCATGCATAATCATATAGTTTTAGGATCATTTGAATCAAAACTGAAGGAACTCAAACATAGCTTTCATAAACCATAAGTAGCTTGTAGATGAAATCATTTATAATTCATGTATTTCATGTAACTTGATGTAATTCATCCATAAGTAAGTAAATAATTGCAATCTAAATCATTGTGCATGCAATTGGAAGTGAAGTCACAAAACCCTTGAAATTTTCATACTTGAACTTGACGAAGAAAGGAGGACTCTTAGAAGTTTTGTAATGAAGTCACAAAATCCTTAGAAGTTACATGTGAGAAAATTTCACCAAGTTACATCTGTTGAAGTTTTGTAATACCTCAAAAGAAGGTTAGATTACCTTAGAAGACAAAAAAAAACCCTTAAAATTACCTTCTTTTCTCACATGTAACTTGGTGAATTTTCAAAACATCACCATGTTTTTGGGTCATTTACAAAACCCCTTTCCACGACCCTTAGAAGTATCTACGAGCCGTAGATTAAGGTTGTAGTCCCTAGCACTAGATTTCAATTCTGAACTTTTCTTTTGTTTTTTGACTTTCCAACTTATGGCGTATTACATCAATATACTCAATAGTCTTGACCACGTACTTTTTCCTATACTATTTTATAATATAAGTCATGCAGCTCCTACTTCTGCTATTGGCTATTTCCAAAGTTCCTATTAGCTTAGCACTTGTGGTGAGTCCTCATGCTTTAACAACATGATTATTTGTGAGTTTCAATTGTTTTCTTTCAATTTAAATTTCATACTTATTATGGTTAGTTAGAGCTTATTCTATACCCCATTTATGCAGTAGAGGTTATGTCAAACTTAGTATATTTTTTTCCTATTAATACTTCTTTCAGATGCTTACTTGTTAGGTTGCCATCTTAAAAGTACTTTAGAGACAAATCTTCCACACTCAATCTTTCGTATGTTTTTTATGTTTTCCTATGTCATGCTTATGCTAAGAGACTTATTTAGGATCCTTCGGGATTTTATTCATTGTGCCACTTGGGTCTAGTCTAGATCACTATATTCACCTACACAAAGACGCCAAGACCAATGAAGGAAAGCTTTATGTTCTCATGGAAGGGTTGAAAAAAGAATGGTTATCTACTATAAACAAGCGAATTAAGAAATTTGACTCTCTTAACGCAAGAGTTAGCAGCACCAACAATGAGCTTGTTGTCCCAGTCCTAACTTCCTAGTCTAACTTTTCCAAGAACATGGAACATTCTTAAAATACCTTTTGTAGAAATATTCTTCTTCTTCCTCCTCCTCCTCCTCTTCTTCTTCCTCTTCCTCCTCTTCCTCTTCCTCTTCTTCCTCTTCAATGAATAAGCAAGGATATTCCAATAGTAAATTTTGAAGCAAGGATATTCTAATAGAAAAATTTGCGTGTAATAGAAATCCCAATTTTGTATATCCAATTAAGTAAGCCCTGCTCGCCAGATTTCACCTTGAAAAAAAATGAGCGCCTCGTGCGAAATGTTGCTTTATTAAATAAGATGGAATGAAGGGCTTTAGAGGGAAAGAAAAGGGGAGAAAACTTTGATTGATGTATAGAGTATAGATCCCAATTATGTATATCCAGTTAAGCAAGCCCTGCCCGCCAGCTTTCACCTTGATAAAAAAGGTGAGCGCCTAGCGTGAAAAGTTGCTTTATTAAGTAAGATGGAGCGAGGGGCTTTAGAGGGAAACAAAAAGGGAGAAAACTTTGATTGAAGTAGGGTCAGAGCTCCTCTCCTTACAGTTGAGTAACTTTCGTCTACCACCTTCTTTCATAACAGAGCCATTATTTACGACTGGCATAGAGGTCTTTCATACGGGCGAAGAAGATATATTTATGGTACATGTGATATTGGATAAGTTCAGGGAACAAACAAGAAGCATTTATGGGCCTATTAAATAAATTATAGGTTTCCCTTTCCATGTGATGGGGTATATTTTTCGTCCACATTTGTTTTATTCAGCTAACATTTTTATGTCAGGTTAAGCGTTTCATTTCATATTTACCAGTTTTATGTTAAGGAGAAATCATTTTTGAACCCTAGTTTAGTAGTTTTCCCAACCAAAGCATGATTCTACTCACTGTTAGCGCTCCTCTCTGCATCTTGAATCTTAAGAATTAGATCCATTAGCCCCTATAGTCTTTCACTATGTTCCTTTTGATTAGTTTATATCTTTAAATTTGGTCAATCGTTATACCCGCAGTTCCTACTCTTGTATTAGCTGTCGGACCTTTCAACCAGATAACAACCTTTTGAAAAGTAGGATTTCTTAAATAAATCAAGGAGAGGTATCTTTCTATATTCAAGCTTGAGTTCATAGTCATTAAGAGGAAGAAAAACTTATTTCCTCATTTTCAACAGAAATTAAACTTAAGTTAAGTCGAGTTTGTTTCGCACCTTTGCTACCAGGCATTAACTACCAGTAACTCTTAAATCTACATGGTATGTCTCTTGGGACCATAATAAATAAGGGAAAGTCAACTGTTGTCTCTAAAAGGGCTAAGATACCACCTAAACCATTGCAAGGTGGTATTTCCAAGGAAGCTAGTATTGCAATAGGAAACCCATCTCTTTGACACTTTCAAATCAATCTCATAATCCTTTTATCAGTTCACATTGAGAGACATCAGGGGAGCAAAGTACTCACAAGTCTACAAGAAGCTCTAAAGGAAGCTCTTATAATTCAAGAGGACTAGATTAGGCACCACATCAACACTCTAAACCACTATAAAAATCTCTATCTTAATTACTCTCATGCCTTGTATTCACTTATCATCTATTGTACTAACCTGCAGGGAAGTTGACTTCCTTTCTTAAATAGTCAACTAAAGAGATATTTTTAATTCAACCCCCCTACCCCCACCCTCTCTGATCTTCCTTCCCCACCAATTAACTTTCAATAACAATAGTAAAGTGATCCATAAATACCAACAGCCAGAATAAAGAAGAAAAAGTCTTGTGTGTTGTTTGAAATATATATGCATTTAAATATATACATCCTCTATTTAAAAATGAATGACCTATTTTTTTTTTTTAATTTGTTTCTAAATGAATGATTTCTTTTTTTCTTTTTGGCAGCATCTTAATTTCAACTTTTCACATGGCAGACCTAGGGCCACAAGATCAAAGGGGCATTTTGATACATTTGACATAACTTCAATTTAGAATCATAAATCACAAAGTCTTCTTTATTTTCTTAAACTTCGAGACAAGTCAAACTAGATCATCCCTTTTGAAACGGTTGGAATACATAGATTTAATTTGAATTTTTCGTGACAAGTCAAACTAGGTCATTCTTATCTAAACAAAAAAATTATATAGATTTAATTTGAATTCATGTGTTGTTCCTATGATCCAAATTTTCTGTACTCTACTTTCCCTTTGAGTATCGTAAATAATAAAGTATAGAAAGGAAAAGATGGAATGGGGAACTTGGTCGAAGAATATTGTAGGGACAATATGATTTATATGGTTTCTTTTTTATTTGCTTTAACTCGTAAATTGGATCCTTTATCATGAAACAGACATGATTACTTCAATTCTACATCTTGTTTCTTCTTCACCTATATTTCATTTACTCTTTCATGTAAATAAATAATACTGTATTATGAAAAATCAAATTATATCATTTTTTATGGTAATAGAATTTCATCTTCATCTAAATTAATAAAATACTTAACAATATGGATATTTAATCATTAATGGTTAAAGTTACTCTCTAAGAAACGAAACAATCAAGCGAATACCTGGACATGTTCATGGGAATTCGTGCATATGAAAATTTGAATTGCATATGTAATTTTAATTGAGCCATAAATTTTATTATTTAAACATTAAAAAGTTATAGGTTTCATTGAAATAAATATTTAAGAAAATATTTTTATTATCTTAATTAATTGATATTATACAAAATATAAAACACAAAAGGAGCTAGTCTGTGGTCAGAGAATTCAATTGATTCCCCTTTATCGATAAATTATATTATGTAAATTTGGAAACTAAATAAATTTTGAATTAAATATAAAATCTCAGATTACAAAGCTGACATAAGAGAAAATCTAGTTCAAAGGCAAAAGCTATAAAAAACGAATTTAGGTCACGAATAATCAAATTTTAGATTTAAGGTTCTAGTGTTTGTTTCAATCCACTTGAATGGATTTCAAGTAGTGACACTATTTTGAGTTGGTTGAAGTAAGTTATGCCATACTATTATTCATCCAAATCAATGCAAGTTATTTATTAATGGAAATATTACATCATACTTGACGTCCTGTATTATTTAAAATTGTAACGGTTTAATATTTTTTTTATATAAAGAAAATGTACAGAAATGTTTGAGATTTTATAACAGATACATACAAATATTTATTTTATCTGCGCATATATAATTAAATAGAGATATTTCATATGTGTGAATACACACCAATAGACTTTATGCGAATATAATGAATATCATTATGTTTTAAAATAAAAAAAATGTTACTACATATATTCCTTAATTAGGCAAATTCTCTATCTTTCATAATTAACAACGAAATTATATATATCCTGATTAATCAAACCCATTTAACTAATTCAAATATAGCTCAATTCGACAACTATGCAGTTAAATTGTGCGGAGCGATTGGATATGTTAAGAATATGTTATTAGTAATCTTAATAGTGCGGAGAGGTTGGATATTAGAAAAATATAAATAGGTTGATAATGGGTAGGCCCACCACATGGTAGCCACTAAATGATTTGATTTTATGGTGGAATCCACCAAAGTTCCAATTTTTGACACATTTCCCGTATTTTACTTATGTTAAAATAGAAATATAATCACTTTTTGGTGGAGCTTTCAAACCTATTTTATTTGACACTATATAAACTTTATAGTTCTTTTAGGTTTTTAAGTACATTATATGTATATAAATGTAGATGGGCCCTAAACCTATGGGCCATAGGTCATGTATACCCATGTGCCCTTGCTAGCTATGCTTTATGATTGATCTAACAACTTTAATTTGTGGTTTTCCACTTTGGTAATATGGTTGAATTAGACATCATGATAAAACTAATGTTGTTGAAGCGTTTGTCCATTTATCTTTTTTATCTTTTGTGTGAATGAAGATTTATCCCTCTCAAGTACACATGAATGAGGTGGTAGATTTTATCTTTTTTTTAATTAAAATAATCATTCTTATGGTATCTCTTACCTTTCATTTTATACATAATGTTTAATCCTTTTAAGAATAGAAAACAAACAGAGAGATGACGGAAAATATTTTATAATTATTTTCTGTCGAATTTAGGAACAAAAATTTGGTGGACAGGTTAATGCAATTGATGAAAACTTGTGTCCTAAATAATATTATCCATAATACAATGTTGTCATGATAACTATTTATAAAAACTAGCATATCTGTTAAATGTACAATTAATAGTTTACTAACTAATATCATCTAATGCTTCTTCAGCAAATTAATTAGCTTGTTGTTATTAAAGGTATTAGTCTTAGAGAAACTTTTAATTTCAATTCTAGTTTGTATTCAATTTTCATAATTAAACAGATGCACTTTAAGTACATTTATAATGTCTGTTATATTCTCTCCATAATAGTACCAATAATAAATTAACAATCTCTAGTCTATTTTACGAATTATTATCTCTGATTAAACTCATCGCAAGTAAATTAGAAGAGCATATTCTTCTTAGGTAACCTATACAAAGTTGAAAGAACCGTTTTCTTAATGCCACCATGTTAAATGTGGCAACTTACTGTTATACCCCAAAAATATGCAAAACATCACTAGGTAAAAGATTGCTCGCATAACATATCATCCCAAACTTTTTCGGCCAATCTCAAGCCAAGATATCAATCAGGGTGTAAAAAGCATGCACAAAAGTGATATTGATAGATTTTTAGGATAAGTGCATCAAAAGATAATTTTTCGGGGTGAAATGGCTTAACCAGAAGAGTATGTGACCAGCCCACATCACGGACATGGTCAATCAAGGTTCAAAAATTACCATAAAAATTTTTTGTAAAAAAAATGTATTATGATGTAACAAGTTTGCAACACAGACTTGTTTCACGACAGATCAAATTTTTATCCTACTTTTAGTTTTAAAGCAAGGGCATTCCAGTCCTTTCCCACTCATTATAGACTAAAACTCCCTCATTTTAAGGCCATTTTGCCCTAAAATCAGTAACACATGCCCATTCTCTTTCACTTTCATGTACTTTATTCAGAGAAAAGCAGTTAAGGAGAAAAGAGAAGAACTAGGACCGAATGTTTCAAGAAACTTTGTGCCTAGGTATGTAAGACCCTCCAAAAGTTGTCCTACATTTGTTTTAGTATCTTTTAACTAAAATTTCCACCCAAGATCAACTTTATGAGTTGAGATCATAGTTTTCTTCATTGTGAGTAAATTTTATTGAAATACTCATTTATGTTACTTTCCTTGAAGAAAATCATAGCCCCTTAATGATTAACTACTGAGTTAAGTTGATAAGTCAAGGTGTATACATTTATTATTGCATTTGTAAGAACCCTAGATACTTAATGAAAAACTATCAAGTCTAAAGCATTGAGTTGAGTCCAAGAAGTATTTAAAACATATATTTACAAGTTAGTAGCAGTAAACTATGTATTTGAGTTCATTGCATTGATACCTTCCTCAACTAAAGAGAAGAGACAAGTTTGAGAAAAGTTGAGAAAAGCGCAAGTTGATCTAAATCTCGAAAAGTTTAAGAAACATTTTCAAGTAATAATACACTTACAGTTATGAGCATATAAATAATATTTTGGAAGTAGTATTGGGCATCAAATATAGGTAAGAGTAATAATAACTTGAATTCATAAACTACGTAGCCAACGTAGGCTAGGATCATACCGATATTGTTCTACTCCTTATATTCTACTGAGATGGCCCAGTCAAGATGGATCCATAAGTTATGTTCGTCCCTTACCCTCGAAAAGTATAGGATAGCTCTCGTAACCTGGGTAAGATGTTGTATCATCATGAGACTCGTAGTGATGTTTGTCGGTTAGAGAAACTCCTCAAATTAAAGTGTATTATTTTTATATGAGTATGTATATTTATGTATTGGAATAGATAGTTACTTAAAGTGCATTATTTTCATATATTTGAGCACTTATATTGATGTATTAAAACAGAAAATTACTTAAAGTGCATTTGCTCCTCTTACTAAGTTATTTTCTGAGTTAAGTTTTTACTAAATATCTTATCCTGTGACTATTTTGACCATCTTATATGCTCATATATTTTATGTACTGATGTCCATTCGGCCTACATCATTTTAAAATGCAGGCATAGGTGATAGAGGAAATCCTCAACAAGTGTATCGTTGAAGATCTAACATTTCTACTCAGCCACTGGTGAAACCTCTTTGTCGTCAAAGACTCCTTAATGTTGTCATTTTTAGATGCAGTTATTGTCTTTTAGTTTGAAGTAGATGAGACCTATCATGGTACCCCCTCTTTAGTAAGACTTGCAGAGACTTCATAGACTAGTAGAGAATATTGTTGTATCTCTTTTAGATTGCTAACTTTTCAGTTGGTTTGCTTATTATGATTTGAGACTTTTATGTAGTAGTTGTCCTTAATTCTAGCCCATCCTTTATTACTTAAGTATTCTGCGGTGTAAAGTAGTCAGGCCAAGTGGTCCCCTAGTAGTTTCCAAGTGCCAGCCATGTCAGGGTGTAGACTCGGGGCATGACAAACTTCGTAAAAAGACAAAAGTTTATGTGTACTAGGGTACCTATGAAATTTTGTCTAGTAGAGCCCTTATTATTGGTGTAAAGGGCGTAACATCTATAATGGGGAAGCTATATGACATTAGGAAGTGTTGCCCTTCTTTGGTATTTCATTTAGTAGTTTAGAGTTTTAACTTTGTGCAACCTCCTCTAACTCGTGCATTCATGCGTTGCTTTCAGATCATGCCTCCTAGAAGCGCATGTGGACATCTCATACAAGCTTGGGGTAGAGAACGCTCACTAGACAAAATGTGAATCAGGCTGAACAACAAGTTCACAGGGGCCAAGAGGCCACACCATGCTTGTTGAGTGATGTGTTGTCAAAATATAACACATTCGATCCCTAAAATAATGAATTTTGTGAGTTCGTAATGCGACTTTTTATGATTTTTATGTATTTTTGTGTTGTTGCAGAAAAGTTAGATTGACATGATTTTGGATGAAAATTACAAATTTTGCTGAACCATACGACATATAAGTTCGCTGACGAGTTGCAGCCCAAGCTACGAATCATAGCCCAAGCTACGAGTAGTAGGGTGTTATCATAGCAAGAAACAGAGACCAAAAATAAAAAATATGCTAAGTGGAGGTCAACCTACGAGGTCATCATACGAGTTGTATGTCTCACTATGACTCGTATAAATGTATTCGTAGCAGGAAACAGAGAGCCCAAATTTTGGAGCAACAAATGAAGGCCTAGACTATGAGAGGAGCATACGATTCGCAATCCAAGCTACGACTCGTACCAGTGGGTCATACCAGTTTAGTTCAATGTGCCAAGAAGCTGATACGAGACGCCGATTACGACTCGTAGGCCACCCTCCAAGTTGTACCTGTGAGACGTACCAGCTGCCAGCTGTCTTTTCTGTGTAATTTTTAGGATTACTTTGTGAGAACTATAAATACTTTAAGTTAGGTTTTATTTGACAGAAAAAAAAGGAGGAGAGAGTCGAAATTTAGAAGAGAACATCATCTTAGAATATACTCTCAAAGAATTTTCTAGGGTTTTACCTTAGTTTATCGTTTTCTCTTGGAAAACCCACTTTTGGGGATGGCACGCCATGGTAGTCGACCAAGCGCCATAGTGAAATTAACCTTCACATTCACAAGAGGGCTGGAAGTGTAACACCCCATATCTTACATGTACTAGTTCTATGCAAATGAAACATGATATGGTTGGTCAAATTCGTGCCCATTTTTAAAAGTGCTTGAATTTAATATTAGAGGACGATATGTGCGTCTAATGCTTAAGAGAATCGAGTGTATATAAGTTTTAAGTCAATCGGACATCGCGACCTTAAATGAAGTGAGAGAAGTAAGGTGCTTGTAGGACTTACGAAGCTAGCAGGTGAGTCACCTACTTGCTTAACTTAAATTTGCTAGCTAGACGGAGACGAGGCCCGACGTCGAATCTGTCCAAGTCCGATAATGGATAAAGTTCATGCTAAGGGTGTAACTTTATTCCATGTTTTAGCATCATAAATGGACTTTATTTTCATCCCAAGAAGAAAATAAAAAGAGCCCAAGTACATCACAACTCACTTGACTATTTGGGCCCGAACTAAGTGAAGAAAAATAAGGAAAATGGGCAGCCAAGTCCCACCAACTTTGAAACCCATTTAGGCCCAAGTGAAAGGCGCATGCTGTTGCATCACCACCTTGATATTATGAGGATTAAAACAAACAAGAAATTCGGCCAAAGGCTCCTTTAAAAAGGTCTTACAAGTAGTACTTTTAAATCATTCCTAACTTGGAAAAAAAAATCAGCTTTCACAAGTTTTCTCTCTACACCTTCTTAACTTTGCAAAGCAGCCACAAGGAGACTTTTAGGGTACTTGGAGAAGCCCTACACCTTGATGGTAAAGGTAAGTAAGAATAGTTATGTGTTTAAAAGTATGGTTTTTTTATGAAAAACAAGAGACTAGGATGGTTATGTTTATGCTAAAAGTTTTGGACAAGATGTGTCCTAAGGATTGTTGTGCACTTTTCTTATAGATTAAGAGACTTTTCTCTTCTTGGTTGGCTGGATTATGAAGTAAAGTTTATATTTTTAACAAGGTTTAGTTTTGTAGTGAT
>JAPFFP010083727.1:0-21953 GCA_026153255.1 Solanum medicagineum | reverse complement strand
GCATTATTGGATAACATGTAGACTCTTTACGTTTATATGATAAGTGTTGTATTCAGAGATGATGTTTATCGATATGGCTATTGCTTGGATATCATTATGAAGATTGTCTATGAGTATTATGTTATGTTTTTATGTTATGATGTGAATGGTCATATGTCCCGAATCGCCCCCATAGAGTGAGTCATAGTTACCCAGCCACTTAGTTTCTATGTGCTACGTGTTATATGGATCCATGTTAATCCCTTTCCCTATGACATCCCATAGCGTGAGTCCATATCCAGCATCTATAAATAGCATAGCATAACATATATCGGTACAAGAGTCTATATGATATCCAACTATGCCTCTAGTCTTAGAATAGGACATGGACCAAGACATTTCCCAGGCTCACCCTCAAAGTAAATATAACATAAGAGGAAGTATCATAAGGTAGATGGATGATGGCTTGTTATTGGAAGATAGGAATCACCACAACAAGTTTCTTAAATCTGAACTAGCCATCAAATGGTGGATGAATATAGTCGTCGGTCCCTACATGGTTAGATCATGTAGGAAAAAATTATGCAATAGTACATTTGAATGTATTAAGTATGCAGGCAAGTAATACATATGAGCTTATTAATCCTGCATTCAATGATAGATGACAAGGACACATATTATAGAAAGACATATATAGCCAAAGAAGAATAATATATCATTATGCCATGAAATCCATGATGAATACAATGCACAATGCTTTAATATAGAAGGGATGAGACCTTAACTATTATATAAGACCAAGCGATCTATTACTTGGAATTTTGATGTTATCCCCACATTGTACAAGAGGTGGCTTACTTGCCAAAGGTAAACTATAGTTCTCCTTACGGGCCTCCCATTTTGGAAAAGTAACCTTCCTTACGGGCCTCTCATTTTGGAAAAGTAACCTACCTTACGGGCCTCTCATTTTGGAAAAATAACCTTCCTTAAAGGCCTCCCATTTCAGATAGGATTTAAATATCATGTCATATCAAAGTTGTGATCGCACCTTACGGGCCTCCCATTTTGGTGAGGGTTACTATATCAGATACCTATGCTGGCACATAGTTCAAGAGAGAGGAAGAGGATCCTTGGGGATAGCCCTGATGGCTCCAATGTCATCCGTGCTAATTCATCATCCCACAAGAAAACTTATATGTATATATGCTTTCAAAAGAGGTACAAGTCATTTCAACTCATTTCAATGCATACTTGGGTTCAAAGCCAAATAATATTTTAAATCATACTTTTTATGTACAGGAATAGCTCATTAACATATAAAGATGGTGTAGACACCCAAAATTTTAAAAAAGCCATATCATACACATTTATACGATCACATTCTTGTCATAATCATATGTGAACTTAACTTATCGAATAATAAATATATGTGAGTTTGACCCATCAAATCATTTCATCAAAAGAAACCAATGTTCATGAATGCATATGCGACAAATGATGTGAGAATAGCATGGACAATAGAGATTCAGCTTAATTCAACCATATAATAAGAATTTCATTTAAATCCATAGGTAAATCAAAATTTAAATCACAATTTAGATTAGCCATGCTTAAATCAATCTTTAAAGGGACAATGCATATTCATATCTTCATTATATTCAAGCAATTAAACATATTAGGGCTATCACTTTAAAAACTACAGTTAAACACAACCCATATCTAAATTGAATCAAATAAACAATAATCTAAAAGTCCCATGTTCAAAGTAAGCTCAATTTTATAAAATCAAGTGTAAAAGAGTTTAGAGTCTTCGTGGTTGAAAGGGACCATGAATAAATCCCACATGCCTTAGCTAACGAAGAAGAAGAAAGCCTTTCCTTAACCCCCAAGCTATGTCTTCACTAGTTCTCTTGAGAGGAGTTCTTATGAGAGAGCTTAAAAAAATTTGAAGTGTTGAATTGAATTTAAATGAAAGAAGAGAGTATAGGTCATTTGAGAGTATTAGGCTAGGATAAAAAGCCACAAACCACCCTTAGCAATATCATTAATGAAACAGATGTTCAAAAAGTGCCAAGGGTCCCGTACAAGGTTCACACGAACAGTGTAGGTGTCACATAGACCATGTGACCTTTCATAAAGCTTCACTTAGACAAAATTTCACTAATAAAGTTCTGAGATAGTGATTCTATACTTAGAAAATTTTCAACTGAAAGCCATACGGAGGGCTATATAACTTGTGAAGGATCATACGGACCGTATAAGGTGCATGTGTGAAGCTTCTTGGCCAAAATGTGGTTTACCTACTCACACGAGCCACCATAAGGCCCATGAATTGCCACAAGGACAGTGTGTGGTTCATGTGGTGCAAGACTTGGTCTTGAACTCCGAAGTTGAGGCCATCACTCTACACACAAGGCTAAGGGCCATCTCAAGGCTCCTCCATATGGCCTATGGTGAGTCATACGGCCTGTAGAGGTGCCCTTGCGGTGACACCTTGGTCAAAAACTTTTCGAACCAAAATCCAAGTACCATTATGGTCTAACAAGGTTCAGGTCCTCACAGTTTGTGAAAGAAAAATTGCTAATTCAAATGAAGTGAATGTTCAAAATGAAAAATGCTACAGTACTATCTACTGCATCTTCAAGTAATTCAAATGTTGGCACTACAATTCCACTAGTGAAAAAACCTACAAAATTTATCAATGTTGATTTCAAAAGGTGACAACAGAAGACGTTCTTTTACTTGACTACCCTAAATTAGTAGAGATACATTAATAAAAATGTTTACTCTACTAGCTGAAGGATCTTCAGATGATGAATGGCTCTTAGTGACTAAAGCTTGGAAGCACTCAAATTTTCTATATAGGAACTACATTTTGAGTGGCTTGCAAGATGATCTGTACAGTGTGTACAGTAACATGAAGAATTCCAAGGAACTCTGGGATTTATTGGAAAAGAATTACAAAACTAAAGATGCCGGAATGAAAAAACTTATTATGGCAAAGTTGTTGGACTATAAGATGGTAGACAGTAAACCTGTTGTTACCCAAGTTCAGGAGTTACAAGTTATAATTCATAATCTCCTTGAAGAAAGTATAATTTTATCTAACACCTGGTTTGAACATATTAAATTTGTTCTTAATAATCATAAAATTTTTAATGTAGGACTGGTTATGAATGATGTTGTTCAAGTGGCAGCCATCATATAGAGTTACCCCCACTTTGGAAGGACCTCAAGAACTATTTAAAGCATAAATGCAAGGAGATGACTATTGAAGATCTCATCATATGCTTGAGAATTGAAGAAGATAATAAAGTGATAGAAAAGAGGTCACAAACAAATTCAACAATAGCAGAAGCAAACATTATTAAAGAAGGGCCAAATGTTAATAAGAGAAAGAAGTCATCTAGACCAAAAGGCAATTTGCCTAAAAAGAGGTTTAAAGGAAATTGTAATTATGTGAAAGGTAAGGACTTCGACGTTGGACAACTTCAATGGAGCTTGGAAGTTTGGTTATGAAAAGTTTTGGACCAAGGTGATGCTCCATGGAAGCCTTCACTATTTGTGTGAGGCTATACGGAAGTGTGGAGCCTTATTGGAGTGGCCCTTGGCATTGTGTAGGGTGTGGGTGCTTTAACATAGAGTTTGGGACAAAGGCATACCAAACATGGACCCCAAACAGGTCGTGTGAGGCTTCACAGACCATGCGGCGGACCACGCGGTAGCCTTGGCCTTGAAACTCCACAATTTTTAAGCGAAGGCATATCACATGACCCCCTCTCACCGACCGTATATTGCTTCACGGTCTGTGAGGCCCTCTCGTATAGTTGTTGGAGTGAAAAGTTTCTAAGTATTGGATCACTGTCTCAGAACTTTGTTGTGAAGAATTTTCTAAGTGAAGTAGTACAAAGGAGTACACTGACCATTTGGCTTGGTACGACCCTTATAACCAACCGTATGGATGCTTACGTTGAATTTTTCTAATTATGGAATCAACATCTCGGACCTTCTTTAGTGAAAACTTTTCTAATTGTTGGACCACAAGGCAAGTGTATGGTCCGCATAGTGTCTCACGGACCATATACCCTTCCTAGAGACCCTTGACTTCAATTTTTCTACTCGTTTTATTAATAACATTTTTGTAATTATGATTTATCCTAAGGGTTTTGTGTGACTCTATGCTACCTAAAGACATTTTAAATGTTATATACTTTATTTCCCTCATTCAAATTTGTCCTCACACTTAGAATTACATTGAACTCTCTTTAAGCACTCTCTCAAAGTCTCTTGTGAAGACTAAGCTTGGGAATCAAGGGAAAAATCCTTTCTTCATCAAGTTTCTTCTTGAATTTTCTTCATTAGCTAAGGTAAACGAGATTGATTCTTTGTCCCTTTCAACCAACAAGAGCTAAATTCTTTTCACTTGAATTTCATGAAATTTTACTTACTTTAAATATGGGTTTTAAGAATTGTTATCTATTAATATCAATTAAAGTGTGGGCTACTATGCTTTATTGATGGTTTTACATTGTTTGAATCCCTAATATGTTGAAATACATGAACATTAGGAAGATTTGAATATGGATTGTCCCTTTAAAGTTTGGTCTAAGCATGGGTAATAAATATTATGAATTAAATGTGGATTTTACTATGAGTTTACTTGAATTTCATCTTATATTGTTGATTTTAGATTGAATCTATATTACCCATTACTATTCACGTAGCATTCATGGCATACACATTCATGAGCCATTAGACTTTATGATGATTATGAAGTGGATTAAGGCCAATTATGTTTGTATATATGATTTTGATAAGATTATGGTTATGATAAGAATGTGATCACAAAAATATCTATGGTATTAGCTCTTTGAGCATATTAGGTGTTTATACCTCATTTTATGATACGAATAGGCTATTCCTATGCATGAAAGTATTATATGAAATGTGATTTAACATTTGAGCCAAGTACGAGTTATTACGAATGATGTTTGGCTTTTATGTACAACTATGCATTGAAATGATTTGATAAGACTTGCATCTCTTTTGAAAGCATGTATACATATATATATATATATTCTTATGGGATGATGATTTAGCACCTAGGGATATCCACAAGGTCCCTCTCCCTTTTCTTGAACTATGTGCCAACCATAAGTATATGTTTATGAAAATCCTATCAGAAATGGATATGCCCGTAATATAGACTATAAGTTGATTTCTAGGGGGTGTTTATATCATCTTTGAGGGTTTAAGATGTGGAGTCCAAAGTCCCTTCTATAGAGTCGGTTCCGATTGTAAATGAGTTTCTTGATGTGTTCCTAAATGACCTTCCTGGTGTCCCTCCTGAGAGGGAGATAGATTTTGGCATAGATCTCCTTCCCAATACTCAACCTATCTGCTTTACCCCTCACCGTATAGCCCCGGCGGAGTTGAAAGAGTTAAAAGAGCAATTGAAAGATTTGTTGGAGAAAGGATTTATTAGACCTAGTCACTCCCCTTAGGGTGCCCAAGTGTAGTTTGTGGAAAAGAAGGATGGGTCACTTAGAATGTCCATTGACTACTGGCAACTCAATAGGGTCACGATGAATAATAGTATCCTCTTCCAAGAATTGATGACTTGTTTGACCAATAGCAATGTGCTGGCTTTTTCTCTAAGATTGATCTTCGGTCGAGGTATCATCAAGTGAGGGTGAAAGAGTGTGATATTCCCAGGACAGCTTTTCGGACTAGATATGGACATCATGAGTTTGTAGAAATGTCTTTTGGGTTTACTAATGCACCAACTATCTTCATGGAACCAATGAATACAGTCTTCAAACCCTACCTTGATTCCTTTGTTGTGGTCTTCAATGATGATATTTTGATCAACTCACATAGTAGGGAGGAGCATATGGGTCATTTGAGGATTGTGCTGCAAAGGTTGAGGGAGGACAGGCTATATGCTAAATATGACAAGTGTGACTTTTTGTTGAAGGAGGTTGCATTCTTGGATCATGTGGTATCGGGGGATGGTATAAAGTGGATCCCAAGAAAATCGATGTGATTTAGAAATGGCCTAGACCATTGACCCCATCGGATATTAGGAGCTTCTTGGGCCTTGCGGTTACTATAGAAGGTTTGTGGATGGGTTCTTCTCTATTACTTCCCTTATGACCAAATTGACTCAAAAGAAGGTTGAGTTTGTGTAGACTAATAATTGTGAGAGAAACTTCCAAACATTTAAGGATAGGCCTGTGTGTGCTCCTAGATTGTCACTACTGGATAGGCTTGAGTTTTTTCTGGTGTATTGTGATGCTTCTTGAGTTGGTTTGGGTTGTGTGTTGATGCAAAATAGTAAGGTCATAGCTTATGCTTCTAGGCATCACAAAGTATATGAAAGGAACTACCCTACCCATGATCTAGAATTAGCTATATGGTGTTTGTATTAAAGATTTGGCATCATTACTTGTACGGGGTGCATGTTGATGTCTTCACCGATCATAAGAGCCTCCAATATGTCTTCACTCAAAAAGATCTCAACCTGAGACAAAGAAAGTGGCTAGAACTTCTCAAAGATTATGACATGAGTGTGCATTATCATCCTGGTAAGGCAAATGTGGTGGCGGATGCATTGAGTTGGGTGTCTATGGGTAGCCTAGCTCATGTTAATGGTGGTGAAAGAGAGGAGGCTAGAGAGGTGCACAGATAGGCTAGATTGGGGGTTAGGTTGGAAGAAGTAGGCGATGATGTTGTTGTTGTTGATGGTCTCAAATCTTTCTTAGTTGATGAGGTAATAGCAAAACAAGATCTTGAGTCTTCCTTACTTGAATTGAAGGCCTTGGTAAAAGAGGGCAACGTAGAGATTTTCTACAAATGGGGAGAGGGGGCCATTAGGTACCAAGGTAGGTTGTGTGCGCCTTGTGTTGATGATTTGAGAGGGAAGATTCTTGAAGAGGCCCATAATTCTTCTTATTCTATCCACCCTCGTTCCCCCAAATGTATAGAGATTTGAGAGATATGTATTGGCGGGGAGGCATGAAGAGGGACATTGCCAAGTTCGTTTCCGGTTGCCATAGTTGTCAACAAGTCAAAGCCGAACATCAAAGGCCGGTTGGCCTTACCCAAGAGATAGAGATTCCAACTTGGATGTGGGTGGTGATTAATATTGACTTTGTGGTTGGGTTGCCCAAGTCTAGGAAAGGTTTTGATTCCATTTGTGTGGTGGTTGACAGGATGATGAAATCGTCTCACTTTCTACTCATTAAGATCACATATGGGGCTGAAGATTATATAAGGCTATACATCCATGAGATAGTGAGGTTTCATGGGGTTCATTTGTCCATCATATCGGTTCATGGTTCATAATTTACTTCACACTTTTGGAGGTCTTTTCAAAGGGGTCTTGGTACAAAATTTCGCCTTAGTATGACCTTCCACCCTCAAACGAATGGCCAAGCCAAATGAACCATTCAAACCCTTGAAGATGTTCTTAGGGCATGTGTATTAGAGTTGAGCGGTAGTTGGGATGACCATCTACCTACAATAGCTACCACTCTAGTATCGGTATGGCTGTTTTGAGGCTCTTTATGGGAGGCGATGTAGATCATCGGTTGGTTAGTTTGAGGTTGGAGAGGTGGCTTTATTAGGACCGAATCTAGTTATAGAGGATCTTGAGAAGCTCAGGATGAGTAGGGAAAGGTTAAGAACAGCCCAAAGTCATCAAAAATCTTATGCTGATGTGAGAAGAAAAGACCTTGAATTCAAGTGGGTGATTGGATTTATATAAAGGTTTTTCCAATGAAAGGTGTGGTCCATTTTGGTAAAAAAGGGATGTTGAGTGCAAGGTATGTTGGTTTTTATGTGGTGATAAAGAGGGTTGGCAAGCTAGCATATGAGTTGAAGTTGCCTAGTGAGATGAATTTGGTTCATCCGGTGTTCCATGTCTCAGTGTTGAGAAAATTTGTTGTTGATCCTAATGCTATTGTGCCTCTTGATGTTGTGGCTGTTGTTGAGGATAGCTTGACTTACGAGGAGGCCCCGGTTGAGATTTTGGATAGGCAAGTGAAGAGATTGAGGAACAATGAGGTGGCCTCTGGTAAAGTCCTTCGGTGGAACCAACAAATCAAAAGTTCTACTTGGGAGGCCGAAGCGGACATGCAAAAGCGGTATCCTTATCTTTTCCACTCCACTCAAGCCTAAGGTACTAATTCCAAGTCCCCTTTGTGATTTCAAGTTTTATGTTTCTGCGCCTATGTCATTCATATCCATTCATGTTTAAGTTAGCATGTTATGATGATTTTATACTTATGTTGAGATTTTGAAAAATGGTGTTTTAAATGTAATGTTGCATTCTTGCTGGGGTTGGTTTGTTTATGATCATTCTTGTCTTGTATGTCTCATTTACATTCGGGGGATGAATGTTCCCAAAGGGCAGATATTGAAACGACCCTAAAAAGTGCTCGAAAACGTGCCTCGGAATGCCCAAAATTTTAAGCTCCATATATCTCAAAATCCATTTGCTATTTCGAAAATCCAACATCATATTCTTTTTCACGGGGTCAAAATTAGGTGAAAAAGGGTCTAACTCGGATTTATGAGTGAAAAATTAGTAATTATGAAATTCAAAGTACGTTTTGTAGTGGGGTTTTCGTGTTGCCTCCACGATGCACCCCTAGAATTTTTGGGACTGTTTTTTTAGTTAAGTCCAATTCTTCTAGGTCGTGGGCCTATGTGTTCCCAAACGTGTTTTTATCTATATTTAGCCAAATTTCACCCTCATATCATCCTAAATATTTCCCAATACTCACTCAAACACTTAGTCATATTTTCACTCCCCAAAATCAAGTCCCAAATCTTCATCCAAGCTAAGGTTTTCCTTCAAGGTTCTTCTTCAAGCATCAAGTCTCTATATCCAATCTTTACCAAGTTCAATCCAAGCTAAGATATATGGGTTTCTTTCACCCATAATAACCGAGCCTCTTTTTATTCAAATTGCATGATTTAAAGTTGATTTATAGGTCTTGATTATTATGAAATTCACTACACTTGTTAAAGCTATGAAAAGTTGTGACTGTTTTGCTATGTTTTCAGCTATAAATTTGCGAACTTCTGTAAGATTTGATGAGGGGTTTTGATATATTTATCTTGAGGGTGTTACAAGGTGTTGATTGATTGTTTTGCAATGGATTTTCTTGAATGATTTCATCTCTAGATTGCATGGTTTTATACTACCATTTCACACCCTCTAAGTTTTTGATAAAATATCCGAATGTGATTTCTTGAGAAGTTGAAGATACAAAACATAAGATATGATATGAATGACTATATGATGATGAAATGAGCTTATGTATATGATATACTCTATACAAATTATTGCATTAGACCATACCCTATCCAGGGGGATAAGAGACCGGGTAACCAAGGTGGAGCTTTGTACTCATCAACCATGTGAGGGGTTTGTACTTGGCCACCGTATTGATAAGGTGTGACTATCATCAACCATGTGAGTGGTTTATACCACACAACCTCCAAGGGGTTTGTACCTTGAATCGATAGCTTGGTCTCTTCTACACCTATGATGTTCTATACAAGTATGAGTTACTCAAGCATGATTTACTTAAACATTGTTCATGCATGCCATATTGTTACATTATGCCTATTGCTTCTTATTATGAATTTTGATTATGACTCCTATCTATCATTACATTGCATCCTACATACTTAATATATTTAAACGTACTAACATATAGTTTACTACATGATGTTACCATGTAGGAACCGGTGGCCAAGTTGATCATCCTCCTCCACATGGCTAGTTTTGTGCTATTCAAGCTAGTTGGTGAGTCCTCCACTTCGGGGACCTTAGTCTATGCTATCTTGTTATGTATTGAGACACTCTCTCTTATGTTCTATTTGACTATGAGGGTGAGCCCGTTTGCTTTGTCTTGGCACCCGCTTTTATCTAGGTATTAGAGGTTTTTGTTGCACATGTTATGTATCTATGATATGAGCTTGACTCTTATCTCTTGATTATGATGTTATGCAAGATTTTCCCTTAGACCCATCGCTCCCTATTCTTACTCGTTTATGTTGTTTATATGCTTCCGCAACCAATGATGTGTAATAATTTTCTAAGAGGCTTGCTTGGGGTCCCTTCGGGTTCCCCTTGCAACATGTCACATCTAGGCCCTAGGCTTGGGTCATGATAACCCTTGAGACTTCAAATGGTAAGAGTGGAGAGGAAATGGCCAAGAGCCCGAATTGGAGCTAGGCATCCATATGCCACTCGTCCTAGATGCCCAAGGTGTGAGAGGAAATAGTATGGCACATGTTTGAGGAATATGGGTGCATGCTATGGGTGTGGTGAGATGGACCACAAGATAGTCAATTATCCATATGCTTGAAAAACTGGAAATGGGGAGTCTAAGAAGGCTTTGCATGAGGGTGGTTTCCCAATTGCTAAGAGTGACCGTCTCTAATAAGATCATGAATTTCGAGGCCAAGGGTTCTGTAGTGTACCAAATAAGAAGCTTGCTATTGATGGAATGATTAACCAAAGGTTCCAAGGTGGCAATGGTGGGATGACTAGACCTAAGTGCAATAGTTGTGGGAAGAACCATAGTAGTCCATGCTTGAGGAAAACCAATGCTTATTATTGTCTTGGTGTGGTGGGCTACAAGGTTGTTGATTGTCCATATGCTCGAAAGAGGTATAAAGTTTGTCGACCTCAAGAACAAATAGTAATTTTGATAAAGAGGCTCAAGGAGGGGATGAGGTGCCCGATGTCGCTACTAGTAAGTTGAAGTTTCCTTTGACCTTATTGTGCATGCATTGATAGGTCCGGGTGCCACTATTTTTTTCATTGTTCCTTTTGTTGCTAATGGGCTTCATATGTGCTCAGAATTGTTATGTGAACTTCTCTTTGGTGTCTACCTTAATTGTGAAACTATTATTGCTAGAAAGTTCATAGAGATTTTACCATGTTCATATTGCCTTCCGTCTTGCCTTATGACCTTGTTGAGTTAGGTATGGTGAATTTTGATGTCATACTTGGGGTGGATTAGCTGCATGCATATTGTTTCTCCGTTGATTATTGGACCCGTAGAGTTAGATTCCAAGTCCCTAATGAACCTGTCCTTGAGTGGGCAGATTGTAAAGTGGTAGTGAAGGAGTAAGCTCATTTCTTGTCTTAAGGCCCAATTGATCTCTAAGGGTTGCATTTATCATCTTGCAGAAGTTGGGGGTGTTGAATCTAAGTCATTCCTATTTACTCTATTACGGTGGTTAATGAGTTTTTGGTGTCTTTACCGATAATTTGAATTTGGGTTAGTGTATATGGGTTAGGTTTTTGCACCGACTATGTCTACAGGTCTCATGAATAGGGTCTTTGAACCCTACCTTGATTGTTAGTGGACCGACTATGTCTATAGGTCTCATGAATAGGGTCTTTAAACCCTACCTTGATTGTTTGTGGTGGTCTGCATTGATGATATTTTGATCTATTCTTATAGTGAGGAGGCGCATGTTAGTCATTTGAGAGTGGTGTTGCAAAATTGATGGAAGAGAAGTTGTATGCTAAGTATGAGAAACGTGAATTTTGGTTGAAAAAGGTTGCCTTTATAGGTCATGTGGTGTCGGGGGATGGTATTAAGGTGGATCATAAATGACAGAGGTAATTAGAAATTGACCTTGACCTTTGATTCCATCGGACATTAGAAGCTTCTTGGGCTTAGTGTGTTACTATCGAAGGTTTGTGAATGGGTTCTTTTCTATTGCTTCTCCCATGACTACATTGACTCAAAAGAAGGCTAGGTTTTTGTAGACCGATGAGTGTGAAAGAGTTTCCAAACCTTGAAGGATAAGTTTGTCTCCGCACCTATCTTGTCTCTACCAGAAAGGTTGGTAGGGTTTATTATGTATTGTGATGCCTCCCAATTTGGTTTGTGTTGTGTTTTGATGCAAGATGGTAAGGTGATAGCCTATGATTCTAGACAACTCAAGGTACATGAAAAGAATTATCCTACTCATGATCTTGAATAGGCCGTCGTGGTTTTTGCTTTGAAAATTTGGCTCGTTATTTGTATATGGTACATGATGATGTGCTTACCAATCCTAAGAGCCTCCAATATGTGTTCACTCAAAAGGACCTCAACTTGAGACAATGAAGGTGATTGAGCTTCTTAAGGATTATGATATGAGTGTGCATTATC
Organism: Solanum medicagineum; assembly: GCA_026153255.1. NCBI lineage: Eukaryota > Viridiplantae > Streptophyta > Magnoliopsida > Solanales > Solanaceae > Solanum > Solanum medicagineum. Next base: position 9,783 of record JAPFFP010083727.1, on the reverse strand, counting down.
ATTCCGGTAAGGCTAATGTTGTGGTTGATGCTTTGAGTAGGGTGTCTATGCATAGCCTAGCTCATGTTGATGATGGGCGGAGGTTCACCGTTGGCTAGATTGGGGGTTAGGTTGGAAGAGGTTGATAATGGTGGTATTGTGGTTATTGATGGTTCAAAATCTTCATTGCTTGATGAGGTTATCAAAGCAAGATCTTGACCCCTCCTTGTTAGAATTGAAGGCCATTGTGAGAGATGGCAAGGTGGAGGTTTTCTCCCAGGGGGAGATGGTTCCCTTAGGTTCCAATGTAGGTTGTGTGTGCCTAATATTGATGGGTTGAGGGAGAAGATTCTTGATAAGGCTCATAATTCTTCCTATTCCATTCACCCCGGTTCTACAAAGATGTATAGAGATTTGAGGGATGTGTTTTGGTGGGGAGATATGAAGAAAGACATTGCCGAATTTGTATCAAGTTATCATAGTTGCCAACAAGTCAAAGCCGAACACCAAATACCGGGTGGCCTAGCCTAAGATATGGAGATCTCTACTTGGAAATGGGAGGAAATCAACATGGATTTTGTGGATGTGTTGCCTAAAACTAGAAAGCATTTTGATTCTATTTGGATGTGGTTTGTCTTGGTAAAAAGGGATATGATTCTATGTTTTGTGGATCCTTATAGAGTGTTGAGGAGGATTGGTAAGGTTGCATACGAATTGGGGTTTCCTAGGGATATGAGTATGGTTCGTCCGGTTCTTCAAGCATCAGGTTGAGGAGATGTGTTAGTGATTCAAGTGTTATAGAACTCTTTGAGGTTGTGGACATTGTGGATGATGTGTTAACTTATGAGAAGTTCCAGTGGAGAAGTTGAGTGGATATGAGTAATGGTTGATTAGTAAGTTTGTGTAGTGTTCATCAAGGTCCATTGGGAGAATCATCAAGTTGAAAGTGTCACATGGGGAGCCGGAACGGACATGAAGAAGCAACACACGTACCTCTTTCGTTCTATTCAAGCTTACGATAACACATTAAGTCCTTTTATGATTCCAAGTCTTAGGTTAAAGCCCCTATGTCATTTGCATACATTCATTTTAAATTGACAAGTCATGGTGATATTTACACTTATATTGAGATTCTTTTTGAAATGGTTTTTAAGTGCATTATTGCATTCTTGTGTGGGCTGGAATTACATTGCTTACTCCTCTTATATACCTTTCTTTGACATATGGGGATGAATGTTCCCAAGGGCGAGACATTGAAACGACCCCAAAAGTGCTCGAGAATGTGCCTCGGAAGTGCCAGTAATCGTAATTTCCATATATCTTAAAATTCATGTGTGATATCAAAAATATGACTTCATATTCTTAATTAGGGGGCAACATTTAGTGGGAGAAGGGTCTGACCTTGATTTTAGAGAAACCGTATCAAAAATCAATAATCCAAAGTTGACGATTTCCAGTGAAGAACCGCGCCAGAGGCGCAATGCGCCAGGGGCGCGGAGAGGGTATTTTTTTGGCTAGTTTTCTTTTTCTGGTCCAAGATCTTTAGGTATTGGGCATAAGTCTTCCCATATGTAAAATCACCTTTACTTAGTCATATTTCACCTTCATATCATACAAGACATTCCCCAATACTCTCTCAAATACTTAGACAAATATTTCACTTAAAATTCAAATGCCAAATCTCATTCCAGATCTATGAATTCCATTCAAGCTTCAAGTTTCCATTCAAATCTTCTTCACGAAATTCTCCAAAGTTGAGGTATGTGGGTTTCAACCATTTCGTCATTTGACCCATAGGGGCCTAAGCTTCATTTTTACATAGATTACATGTTTCTAAGTTGATTTTACTTATGGGTCTCCTATTATGAATTTGACTATGAACTATGTTGGGGCTTTGTAAAAGTATGACTTTTTATGCATGTTTTAAGCTATGAATCTAAGTTGACCTATGATGAGTTTTAATGAGGGGTTTCAATGTATTTTTCAAGGTGGTATAACCAAGTGTTGGTAGGTTGATTTACTTCAATATTTCTTTCATGATCTAACTATTTGATTGCATGCTTTTAGATTAGCATTACATACCCACCAAGTTTTTTATAAAATGTCAAGTTTAGGGTTCCTGATCTATTGATTTTCCATTCCATGTCCTATTACTTATATGACTTTATGATGATGAAAGGATGATATATATGTGTTGATTTTATGAAAAGTATATATAGTGTTGCAAGTTGACCACACCTAGTTGAGGGGTGCTAGACCTCAATCACCATAGATGGCAGGGTGCAATCCACTATCAACCAATTGAGGGGGTAATACCTCAATCACCAAGGATGGCGGGGTGCAATCCCCAATCAACAAATTGAGGGGTTGATAGCTCAATAACCATGGATGGCAGGGTGCAATCCAGAATCAACCAATTGAGGGGTTGATACCTCGATCACGAATGATGGCGGGGTGCAATCCACCAATAACCAATTGAGGGGTTGATACCTCAATTGCTATGATGGTAGAGAGTAATCCACCATCAACCAATTGAAGGGTTGATACCTCAATCACTATGGGTGGTTGGGTGTGACAATCCATCATAATGTTGGTCTCTTACTACACATGTAATATGTTCTAGGTAAGCATGTTTTACTTCTAGCATCACTCATGCATGCAATATTGTTATATGCTCATTTATTGCCTAATTAGGCATTTTAATTATGTTGCCTAGCTCTTGTTGCATTACATCCTACATACTTAGTAAATTCAAATGTACTAATGCATACTCTATGCCTACATGATGTTACCATGTAGGAATCGGAGCTCTACTTGATCATCCTCCACCACGTGGCTAGTATTATCTCTTCAAAGCAAGTGTGGTGAGTCATCATTTTCGAAGATGATACCTTTGTATCTTATGTTATGAAAAGACTCTCTTTCTCTTATTTTATGTTTTTTACTATGAGGGTGAGCCCGAAAAGTTGTCTTGTCCCACGCTCAATTGTAAGTGTAGAGGTGTTGTTGGGCAATCTATGTAATGATGATATGAGCTTTGACTCTATCGACTCTTGTATGTTTTTATGGTATGAAAGACTTCCCTTAGTCCCTATGCCCTTATATCTATTCCTTTATTGTGGTTTAATTGCTTCCGCGACCAAGGATGTGTAATGATATGTTAAGAGGATTGCTTGGGGTTCCTTCGGTTCCCTATTCGCTATGTCATGTGTAGGCCCTAGGTCTGGGTCGTGATAATGCCACTATTAATGGACGGTTTTCTTCCTGCCTTTAGGCCCAAAAGATGATATCCAAGTGGTATATATATCATATTGTGAGGGTCAAAGATGTGGAATCTTTCTCAGCTACTCTTGAATCAGTCCCAAATGTGAAGTAGTTATGGATGTGTTTCCCCAAGACTTGCATGGTATTCCTCCCAAAAGATAAGTAGACTTTGGCACAATCTTCTCCCTGATACTCAACCTATCGCTATTCCTCCTTATCATATGACACCAGCAGAGTTGAAGGATCAGTTGAAGGATTTGTTGGAGAAGGGCTTTATTAGGCCAAATATATCCCTATAGGATGCTCTGGTATTATTTATAAGACAGAAAGATGTTTCTCTTTGAATGTGTATTAATTATTGGCAATTGAATAAGGAAACCATCAAGAATAAGTATTGTCACCAAGGATTGACGACGTATTTGATCAACTTCAAGACGCTACCCATTTCTCAAAGATTGACCTCCATTCAGGTTATCATCATGTCACCACCCAAGCCTAGGGCCTAGATGTGACACGACGAATGGGAACCTAAAGGGACCCAAACAAGCCTCTTAGCATATCAATTAAACATCCTTGGTTGAGGAAGCAAAGTAAACAACAACAATAATGTAAACAAGGGAAAAAGGGACTAAGGGAGGTCTTGACATTTATAAAGCATAAAGAGTCAAAGCTCAAGGTATAGATACAACGTTTGTTCCAACAACACCTCTAAACATAGATTGGGTAGGGACCAAGACACTTTTCGGACTCACCCTCGTAGTATCAAAAGATCAACATAGAGAAATATATAAGCAAGAGTAGCATAGCTAGTGTCCCCAAACATAAGGACACACCAAAAGCTTATATTCAAGATGCCAAAACTACCCACATGGAGGATGATCAAGAGGTGCTCCAGTTCTTACATGGTAACATCATGTAGGCATAGAATATGCATTAATTCATTTGGATGTACTAAGTATGTAGGACACAATGCAACAAGATAGAAGCCAATATAATCAAAATGCATAGTCATAGGCAATGGATAAGTACTGTATCAATATGGCATGTATAATCAATCCTTTAAGTAAAATATGCTTGTAAATCGTATGACTTGTATAGAACATAATAAATGTATGGTAGGAGACTATAATCATAGACCAAGCAACTATTACTTGGAATCCAAGGAATGTCACCTCCTTGGAAGGTGATTGAGGTACCTACCCCTCAACGTGGTAGTACGGGCATGTCACCCCCCGATGAGGTGGTCAAGGTACATACGCCTCAATGTGGTAGTACAAGCATGTCACCCCCAATGAGGTGATCAAGGTACATAGCCCTCGATGTGGTAGTACGGGCATTTCACTCCCCCCCCCCTAAGGTGGTCAAGGTATGTCACTCCTCAACAAGGTGGTTGGCCATGTCACCCCCAAACAAGGTGTAGTCAACTTGCAACGTTGTAGGTACATCATGAATTAAATACATACATACAATCTCTTAATCATCATATAGTCACCTGATTCATATTTCATGCAATGGATCATCAATAGCTCAAGAATCCTTGCCAAAATATTTTATCAAACACTTGGCGAGTGTGTAATGGTAGTTCAAAATCATGCAATTCACGAGTGAAATAATGTGAGAAAACTTAATGTATATCAACCCACCAACACATTATAAAACCCTCAAATAAGATACCTTGAAATCCATCATCAAATCTCATAATAGATCATAGTTTCATAGCCCAAAACATGCATACTCACGATAGACAAACCATCTCATAGTATAAGCTTAAAATAGGTAGACATGTGGTTCTAATCAAGATTTCATAAAACCCCAACATAATTTGTAATTATAATTCATAATAAGTAATACCCATAAGAAACACAACTTGGAAACATGCAATTTTCATAAAAAGAAAGGTTGGGCATCATGGGTGAAAGGACCTAATGGCTGAAACTCACACACCTCAAATTAAGGTATTTCCTTGATGTCGATTTGAAGAGAATTTGAAGCTTTAATGAAGTTCTTGAGATCCCGAATTAAGATTGGGAGATTTGAATTTTGATGAAATATTTGGCTAAGTGTTAGAGAGGGTTTTGAGAATGTCATGAGTGATATAGAGTTGAAAAATGGCTACGTATAGGTGTTTTTACGCATGGGTGGGCATGGGGCGAAGACCCCAAGGCCCTTGGGCCGAAATGAAAAATTGAGGAAAAACTAACACTGCTCCGTGATAGGTTCGGTCGCTAAGCCTTCGCGCATGACAAAAATACACTGATCCGGTGCCCAATCCGCATCGATCTGGTCATGGATGCACACTAGATAAGGAAATTTTTGGAAAATTGTTTTTTACTATGGTTTCTCTATAATTGAAGTTATACCTATTTCCCACTAAATTTTACCCCTGATCACGAATATGAAATCAAATTTTTTATATCACGCAGGGAGTTTGAGATATATGGAAATTATGATTATAGACATTTTCAAGGCATATTTTCGAACTTTTTGGGATGTTTCACATCAATTGAATGTTAGGGAGTGTGACATTCCCAAGATGGCTTTTCAGACTATGTATGGGCAGTTTGAATTTATGATGATGTCGTTTGGATGGAATAATGCTCCGGGTGTGTTTATAGATCTTAGAATCGAGTGTTCAAGACTTTGCTTGATAGTTTTGTTGTTATCGATAATATCCTTATTGTTCCCGAAGTGAGCGGGAGCATATGGATCATTTGATGTTAGTTCTTCAGATTTTAAGGGAGAAGAAATTGTATGCTAGGTTTAGCAAATGTGAGTTTAGGTTGGGTAAGGTAGCTTTTGTTGGTCATGTGTTGTCCGAATTAAGGTTGACCCGAAGAAGACCGAGGCCATGAAAAATTACCCTAAACCATTTTCTCCGTCGAATGTTCAGAGCTTTCTTGGATAGGCTGGTTATCATAAGAGGTTTGTTGAGGGTTTCTCATCTATTGCATCTTTGTTGACTAAGTTGACAGAAAAGGAGGCCAAACTTTTATACTTGATGTGCTGCCAAAATACAACACTTTTAATGCTTAAAAGTTGGAATTTTGTGTGGTCTCAATGCGCTGTTAGTTGGTTTTATGCATTTTTGTGTTTATGTTTGCAGGATTACAAGTTGCCCTCGATTTTGGGAGAAATTGCATAAGCTGCTGAGTTTTGCTGTTATATGTGACCCTTTACGGGCCGTAGATCATTCTCGGGCTGTAGGGTGGTTTCGTGGACAATTCCAGCAAGGAGCTATTTTCTGAAACCTATTCTATGAACATGTTGATGAGCTGTAAAGAGGTTTATGAGTCATAGAAGATGGTTCGTGCCTTGAGGATCAGAGACTTGGGCTTTCAGAAATTTCATCAGACGAAACCCGCTTTACGGGTCATAAATCACTTTATGAGTCATAGAGGGGTGTCGTAGAGTAGAAATCTAAATTTCCAGCAGTTGAGTACGTGACCACGATTACAGGTCATGGAATGCAATGCAACCCGTATAGACCTTTCGTATGGCATGCTGACCAATTCTCCTATTTTGTCTAGTACTTGAATTTAAATTATTATAAATAGGTTTTTAGGTTATTTTTCGTAAGTTTTATCGCCTAGTACTCAGAGAACTCAATATTTTCATAGAGAAAATTGTAAGATCATATTAGAAAGTCTTTGAGAACACTTGTGATATTACCTTGAAGCTTGTGATTCTTATTGAGCTTGCATTACTTGTTCTTAATTCTATTATGTACGCGTTCAATTATGTTTTCTCAATTCATAATTCTTGTATCTACACATAGTATGAGTAGCTAGACCCATAACAAGGGTTGTGGGAAACATGAAGAACTAACAAAATAGAATCTACTAATTCATAATTCCTGGAAGGTATATATGCATGTATTAATTAACTCTCTTCATTTTGTATATTTTTTCGTGGTGGCCAACATTTGAACCCACCTAGTGTTACTGACTGAACCAAGGTAGTAATGAATAGGAAAAGAGATTAATTAACATGATTTGATTAATGTGTTCTCATCTAATCAACGAAATTGGGCTAACGGGAGGTTATATTAGGTCTAATAGGTAAGGGTTAGTAATGCACATTATAGAGATTGGCCAAGTCACGTAGTGAAATTCACCTCTCACCTTTGACCAAAGGGCTTGGTGAAAATAACTTATCATCCTGCATGCTATAAACTAGAAAAGAATTAGGTTATCCGGAGATACTGAGTTGGGGAATCATGGGGAACAAAATACCCTTGTTTCCTTCCATTATTGACTTCTCTCTTGTGATAGTTAGTTTAGTTATTTTTCTCATTGATTATTGCAAACCCCCCTCTCCTTTGGGGAAGTAAGTTGGTTAATCATTCAGATTGCAAATTGGTCTATTCTCTTGAGTCTACGTATTCCCTGTGGGTTCAACCCTACCCTTTGTTAGGTTGTATTTCTTGACAGCGACTTCTTTTATCGTCTAAAAAGATGGTGTAACTTGGGAGACACCAAGATTTTGGCGCCGTTGCCAGGGAATATGACTAGACTTAGTGAATTCTATAGTAGTTCAAGTGTTAATCCTTAGTTCCCATATTTTACTTTTGTTCGTTGCTTTTGTTCATTTTCAAGGTGTCGGTATAATGTATGCCCAACACTCAGAGTCATGGCAATCCCTTAGCTCTATTTGATCCAAAGATCCACAGAATGTTGAGAATAATGGTGCAAGAAAATGCCAATAACGCTGCCAATGGAACTTTTAATAGGAATAACAATGAGGATGCTCAGAATGAGAACCCACTTCCTCTTGAGGATATTGCTTCCTGGTGGAATCAGTACAAGTTGATTCCTATGGCTATGGAGGTGACTGGAGCTATTGTGTTGCAACCACTACCGGTAGACACAAAGTTCATAGTCTCAAGTGGGTTACTTCAGATACTGCAGAACCATCGGCTATTTGCGGTATTACTATCAAAGGATGCTTATAGTGTAACACCCCACGCGTTACAATACTAGTACTATACAAATGAACACATGACATAGTTTGGTTAAATTAGCGCTAATTTTTAGAAGTGTTTGGATCTCGTGTTAATGGGCTATATGTGCGTTTAACGCTTAAGAGGGTCGAGTGCATACATGTTTTGTGTTGAATTGAGGAGATTACGATCATAAATGAAGTAAGAGGATTGAGGTGCTTGTAGGACTTAGTAAGCTAGTAGGTGAGTCACCTACATGCTTAGCTTAAATTTTGTTAGCTAAACGCAGATGAGGCTTGATGTTGAATTTGCCCAAGTCCGTTTATGAATGAAGTCTTTGTTAAGGGTGTAAATATGGCCCATGTTTTAGCATCACACATGGATTATATTTTTAGAACAAGATGGATATTAAAAAAGGTCCAAAGACATTACAACCCACTTGACCATTTGGGCGCAAAACTAACTAAAAGAAAGTTTGAAAATAAGAAGCCCAAGCCCATCAACTTAGAGACCCATTTAGGCCCAAGTGTAAGGGCCAAGCTGCTGTATAAGCAGCTTATTAATATGTGGTAAGATTTTGTCAAAGCTCAAGAGTAAGTCAGCCAAGAGACCCTTTATAAAGGGCTCAAAACAGCACAGTAAATTCATTTCAACTTAGAGAAGAAAAAAATCTGTTTTCTTAGTTATTCTTTGCTCTCTTTCAAGGGGTGAAAGACAAGCTCTCATAACCTTGCAAGGATTCTTAAAGAATCTCTAAACCTTGAGTTTAAAGGTAAGTAAGTCTACTTATGCACCTAGTATGGTTTGTTTATCAAAACCAAAGGAACAAGCTAATCATACATATGGTGGAAATTTTTGACAGCATGTATCCCAAGGATTCTTGTACACTTTTCTTGTTAATTCGGAGGTTCTTCTCTTGTTGGTTGGCTGTATTATGAAGTAATACTTATGTATTTAACAAAGTTTGGTTTTATAGTAATGTAACAAGGATGATTCACCACTTTTACAGTCCACAAAAGTGAGTCCTTACGTGATATCACAATTGTGTGCTTAGTATGAACTTGTGGGCTATTGGATGGAAGGCTATTGCCTCACATCCTTAATGACTAATTTATTACTGTTCTGAGACTTGTTCAAGGCTATTTTAATGTTTTAATGTTGCTGGAACAGTTTGGTTAGAATTGGAATAGGTTTGGAGTTGTTGACGTCAAAATGTAGCGAAAGGAGGTAACGTTATGCTGTCCATTTTTAGATTGTGTAGAATTGTTATGCGTTGTTATTTGTGGGCTGTCGTAACACTGTTGTGGCACTAAACCAGGCTGCACATGATTTGTACATGAAAATATGTATTCGAAAAATACAATAAGGGGCGGAAAAGTTGAAAGAATACGCTCGGGTTTATCAATACCCGCTTGCTGTCCGTGTATTGTTTTGTTATGTGATTAGGCTACCAAGGTGTGTCTATTGGCTAATAATGCTAGGTTTATCACCTACTATGTTGTAGATAAATATTTATAGGAAGGTAAGGTTATCTCGAGGTAGTAACAAGGTCATACAACGAGGTATGTAAGGCTACTTGATTTCGTATTACTTGGCAAGAA
>JAPFFP010083716.1:0-21953 GCA_026153255.1 Solanum medicagineum | reverse complement strand
ATACTTCAATTATCAACCATAACCAACTTCTTAACTAACATACTTAAACACTTATAACATAAATAATAAGAGAACTTACTTGTTGTTGTTGTTGTTGTTGTTCTTCTTCTTGAAGAACAAGAGCACATATATATAAATTTTAACTTTTCAAAATTGTAACTTATAGGGTCCAACTTAACCTATTGATACCTTTGGTCCCCGAACTTTTCTATTTTAATCCAATCGAGGACTTCCGAATCCAATTTAATTATGCACGCCAAATTCACTTGATACTTTAATCATGCACCGAAAATCTACTTAAGTTCACACTACACAACATCCGCAACCAAATTTCCCGATTGAATAATTATCCTTTATTTAACGAACTACGGGGGCTAACAAAAAATTCAAAAAATAAAGATGAAGTAAATTTATCGTAAGATTGGCCAAAAATGAACATAGATTATTTTTAGACCCAAATTGTAAAAGAAAAGGGATTTTTCAAATGTACGACGTAAACCAAGCTTACTAATTCATGCCAAGAGACAGAAAATCTTTACATACCTCAAATTCTTTCGCTACTAACTCCAACGCAAGACCAATCCAACTTATGCTTCCGGATGTTCAATGTCTTTCAACCCTTTACTAGACTTGAATTCTTCGTGGCCACTAAAGCAAACGTTTTCTTGGACAACCAACGCCTCCACGCTACTTAGGGGATTCAATATACCAAGCTTGACGCGTCAAATAATCGAAAACTCAAAAAAACGCAAATTTTTTTCGTTTGCTATAGTAACCCGAGAGGGTTACTATTCAGTTTTCTTGTTTGCTTCTCAAATATTTTCTAAGTGTGGGGAAAGTATGATCTTGCACAAGATATACTTGTATATATAGAAATGTAACCCCCCACTTGGACCAACCATAAGAACCCACAACATCACATGACCCCACTAAAATTAACTCTTAAGGACCAAACTTAGAAGAAATTTTACATTTGGTCCCAAACTTTATTAAATCGAACCAATTAAGGACTTTCGGGTCTAACTTACGGGTTCTAACAACTCTCTCACACTCATATCCACTGCTTTAGGTTGATGAACTCAAAAATTTTTGCCTCCCTCAATTCAAGTGAAAAGAAGCGATGAAGAAAAGCAACTTTGAATTCCTCCCAACCTACGGGACCTCTCTCAACCCTCTCAGCATTCCCTATGGGACCTTCCCCAACCCTCTTGTCCTTCCACTGATTATACCCCACTTGAGAAACATATCAGTTGATAAGTCACAAACTCCATCTTTTCCTGCGAGGATACTCTCATGATAACAAAAATCTTGTGCACCTCATCAATCTATGCGTCCTCATCTATTTTAGTCCCATGGACTCAGAACGGTTTATCCTCATGAAGTATCTAACCCTTGAAGCTAGCGTAGCCATAATTGGAGGAGTTACTTCCCTTGATTGGCTCAGGCCATCACAATTTGTACTGGCATTTGGATTGCGATTTGGCACTTTGCATTTGTGATCGGCTAGATCAATAGGTCCTGGGGAACATGAGAAGCTTGTTCCTAATTGCTGTTGTTCCACCTTTGCCATGGTACTTTTTAGGGAGGCATTTTTCTAAAAATTACAAAGAATAAGGGCTAGAGGGAAAACTCCCTAGAGCATACTCTATCGCACGATATAGATCATGAAAAAAGTGAAGATTTCCAAAAATGACTCATAGCCCCCTACCCATAGATATGGGGCGCTTCACACCTATGAATAAGACTCTATTTGAGGCAGCATGTTAAACTTTCTAGGACACTTCAAACCTTTCATTCTAATACAAAGTTTGTCATGACCCATGCTAGGCCACAGGAGTAACACAATGATCAAAATCCCAAATGACTCTAACCAATTCATCTTAGGATATCATTGAGCAAACATTAGGTATTAAAGCATCAATCTGTAACGTCCGATAAAATTATCAAAACACCCCTAGAGGAGAGATGTGCGCATAACCCCTCTTCCCATGCTCTGATTGCAAATTTGAGGCCAAATTTGCGATCAGCATGAAAAATTGAGTGAAAGAGTGGTCTCGGTTGATTCTTAGAGCAACCAAATCAAAAGATAATTTTCGATGCGAAAACAATTTTCAGTAAGGGTGCGTAACAGGTGTACGATGCACACCTACTGCGGACCAACACTTAATTTTGTCATCAAAATTTTCTATGTAATTAGAAAAATCGTTCGGAGAATTTTCAGCGAAAAACCTCAAAAAATTTACACTGTTCGCATCATGGACCCCATGTCCCGAGATCGACTTTTTCAAATTTCGTAAGGGGTACTTCAAACCTTTCCAAACCCCTCCTGGACCTAAACCGTGATCAAAATAGGTTGTTTTAAGTATAAAAAGGGTTTTTAACACATTCTCAAGCTTTTCTAAGCCCTTAAAAAAGACTAGGGCTAAAGAGAAGAGAAGAGGAGTGAGGAATTGAGGAGTTCGAAGAGAGTTCCTTGAGGTTGATTGTCCGAAGCTTCAATCCAGGTATATAAGGCTACCTAAAGGATTGGATTGAGTTCATCCATGCGCCCCACGTCTAAGTTTCTACTTCAATGAATATTGAATTTGGTAAATTCCTAGTTTCTGAATTCCAATTGAGTCAATTCTTCTTCTATTAAGTTTTATGTAATTATGTATTGAAGTTATTATTATTTTATTGTTGGAATTGTTGTTCATGATTACTTTCCCATGAACCTTAGCTAAGTTAATGATCATGGCTCCCCATGCATTATGAAATATTGAGATTCATGATTTTCATGCATTAAATAAAGTATTTGATTTAAATCAAGGTTATGTATGTTTTTAAGTAAAGATGATGATTTTTGTGCATTGATGAATAGAGTGATTTGAATTAGTATTATATATATATTAAAAAGTTTTTAAAGAGCATGAACATTGGTTTTAAAGGAGTATGGGTATTGAGTGAAACGTTGTTTGGAGAAGAGAGTATTGGTGAGATAATGTGTGTTTTGATGAGCTTGAGTAAGTTAAGGATGAGGAGTACATGTTCTCGTATATGCATAAGATGAGTATTTACTATGTTATATGTGCTAAGTATGAGTTCTATGTGATTTAATTGACCGTATGAGTTGGAGTCTTTCAAGGAGTTAGTTTGAGTCTTAGTTGCATTGCATGAATGATGGTCCTGAACTAGTGTTGTTGAGTAATTGAGCTGAGCTATTAAGAACTAAGTTGACTTGATTGAGATGAGACAAAGAGATGAGTTTAAGTTAATTTTTATGAGCACTTTTTTAGTCTTGGAAGGAGTATTGAGCACCGAGTTGGGTAAGAGGAACACCCCAGAACTACGTTGCCAGCGTAGAATAGCCGTGCAGTTAACTCTAGCAACTCACGTCCCAATAGGTGGACATTCTTTTTAGATCCGATAGAGAGGAGAGGTTGACGTCCTTTACCGTGGGTAGTTTAGGACGGGCATGGCAATGATGTCTTTTCATTGTGCGTCACCAAAACTTATGGTGGCAGAGAGTTATGTCGGTTAGAAACTTCCAAGCAATACTTGAGTAAACATATCATGATTTTCAAACTGAGTTGCATAAAAACATTGAGTCAAATTTTAAAGCATGATTTCAAACCTTAAACTTGCATATTCACTGAGTCGAGTCATGAGTTGAAAGAGTTGAGTTCTAAGTCGAGTCTACTGAGTTGAATTGAGCCTTATGTGTTTGCTTTAGCCATTCTTACATACTAGTATATTCCTTGTACTAACACTCATTTGGGCCTGCATAGCTATATGATGCAGAGACAGGTATTAGAGGACTTCAGCAGACGCACTGTTGAAGTTCAGATTCGCGATTCCTTTCTTACCTTTGGAGTTTTTTTTCATTGAGTATTTTATTTTCCTTGAGTTGGGTAGCTAGCATGCCATGGTGGAACAAAGATCAATCAAGAATTTTACTAAGTCCAAAAATTTGTCCAAGGCCATGACCAAGGTGATACGATTTCAATTGGGGATGAATTCAATTGAAATCGAATGTGGAATTCAATCAATATAAAAGTAAGATAGATGACAAATAGGGGATGAGAAGTGAAGAAAGAAGGGTTCAATTGAACCATGATTAAACCAAGGAAGAAGAGGAATTTGAATTAAAAAAGAAACAAATCTCAGGTGAATTAATAACGAAAATGCACCCATCACTAATATAGATTTAACTACTTTAAACTAGACTAACCTAAAGGGAATCCACCCTCTTCAAAGAGTTTCTTTATTCAATATTTAAAATCTACCTAAAGAAAAATGGCCAAGGCATCTTTTTATAGGATGCCTATTACAAGAGTGGTATTTTTATACAAATAACTCAAATGTGGCTTATTCAAACTATTTAAGGTATAGTAAAAAATGGCTATCTTTTTCCACCATCCCCTCATCTTGAATCTCTCCTCTTTGGCCTTTCAAACTATCATTCACATGAGGAAGCCCTTTTACTAAAGTCTAATAAGATCCTTCTGAGCTTCTTTTTTTTGTTTTTAATTATTAAAATCATCATAACTTATATAGCTTGGGGTATAGGTATAATATGAATTGTGCTAATCGTGCTCGTATCACAAGGAAAATTCACTGCATGCGGAGCCCAAAGAGGTAAGATTCACCGCGATGCTATCGCATCATGATAGGAGAGTAGAAAGAAGTGAATATTGGCTAAGGCACAATATAAAATGGCAGTGCACCATGATGCGCAACGAGATAAGATTCACCATGATAACAAGTGTGGCTTAGTGAAAGGTGGTATGAATATAGATTTTAGTAGAGGCAAATTTTGATTGGGAAAAGTTGTTGAATAGTTTGTACCGTGGAGAGTCTCCCACATTGATGGGATAAAGACTTTCTTGAGTCTATTTAAGGCCGAGCCCATATAGTATAAAAAAAAAAAAAAAGGCTTAATTTTCATATATATATATATATATATAAAGAGAGAGAGAGAGAGAGAGAGAGAGAGAGAGAGAGAGAGATTTAATTTTCATATTTATTTTCTTTTAATTAATTTGTTTATTTAAAATTTAAATTAATATTTTAATTTTATGTAAACAAATGGTAGTGGTAAGGTCTGCGTACATCCCTCCCCAGACTCCACTTGTGGGATTATACTAGGTATGTTGTTGTTGTTGTTGTATGTAAACAAAAAGGTTGTGTCTATTAGGAAAAGGAGCGAGTCTTCTGAAAGGACTCCTTAACAAACTTTATGAATATGATGAACTCCTGATGTAACTGATTCAATTGCATACATATTTTAGGCTTTATTGTATCTTGATAGAGCATTGTGTTTTAATTCGTAAAAGAATATGCAGGCAATTACTTTTGAAAGATAGTGATCTTTCACACATCAAAGCATATAATTTCTCTGCAATTTTTGTTTAACAATTTTCAAGAGTAATCTTCTTTATGGAGAAATTATTGTCTGCTATTGAAACTCCGAAGGAGATCATAAATTTTGATCATTTGATGGTTCAAATTTCACTTGCCGGAAGGACAAGATTATTTTCTTGCTCACTGCATTGAAGATATTCTATGTTCTTGATCCCGAATTGGCTGCACTTCCAAAACCTACCCCGAATGATACTAATGTGATTAAGTAGAGACAAAGAAGCGTGAAAAATATGAATTACTTTATCCAGATCACATTCTGAATACATTGAGTGACCACTTGTATGATTTGTACTCAAATTTGAAATGTCCAAAGGAAATCTGGACAATATTACAAACTACATATGAAAATGAAAAATGGGGTATTGATAATCTTTAAAATATTTTGAATTTAAGATGGTTGATACAAAGCCTATCATGAATCAGATTCATGAGTTACAAATCTTAGTTTCAAAACTAAGTGATCTTGAAGTGAAAATTCTTGATGCACCTCAGATAGGTGCAATTCTCTCGAAAACTTCCTTCTTCATGGAATAATTATAGAAAGAAAATTCTACATTCTACTAATAAATTAACTGCGGAACTAGACTCACCTTCAAATTGAAAGTGAGACTCGTGTTAGAGATGCTTTAGTTTAAGCCTCTAGTTCCACAGTTAATAATGTTAGTCAGAACAATTCAGGAAACAAAAATAAGAATTTGAAAGTTGCCAAGAAGTCTCTTGACAAAAAGAGAAAGAATATGAATTTTTATCACTGTGGCATGAAGGGCCATAAGATTCGAGATTGCAGGTTTAAGAAAGTAGGAATAAACTTTCCTTCAAAGGACTCTGAAAAATCACAAAAGGTAAATGCTATAGAAAGTTCTTTACAAAGACTGGCTGCTATGATTTCTGTACAAGAATTGAATATGACTGCTATAATCACAAAGAATCAAGATTGGTGGTTGGATTCTGGTGCAAGAATTCACGTCTTTCATAACAAGAATATGTTCAAGACTTACTCAAAAGTGAAAGATCCTGAAAAAGTATTAATGGACAATTGTTGCAGCTGAAGTTGCAAGAAAGGAACAATTAAAATCAAATTCACATCTGGAAAGAATTTAACTCTTCTGACTGTATTCCATGTTCCAAAAACAACTGAAGAACTTGATTTCTACTAGTTTACTTTCTAAGAGAGGTTTTAAGATTGTAACCGAGTCTAATCATGTAATTGTGTCATTATGTGATTTGTTTGTAGGAAAATGATATCATTGTGATGACATGTTTAAGTTAAGTGTTAATGCAATAAATAATGCTTCTATTTATATTGTTGAGTCTGATTCTTATTTATGACGTGCTAGATTAGAACATAAAAAAACAACAGGCAACAATACAACACATATATCAACTAGCAGACTACCTTGCCAACTCAGCTTTCAATCACACAGGTAAGCACATATATCAGGCATTCAGAGAACTTCCTAGCTCAGCAAGAAGAATAGTCAACGACGATAAATCCCAAATACGATACATAAGGACTAAATCTAATGAGATCATACATGCAACAATTTGATGAGGAGCAGAATGGGAACTTGTTGTCAGGGATAATAGATACAACCCAAAATACAAGCAGGCAGGGTTTCTTTTTACAGTTACAACTATAGCTGCTATTTACACAAAAATCAACAAAATAGAGTTTTGTTATGCTAGCAAATGGACCTATACAAAAGTGTACCAAAAGGGTATAGCCAAAGAAGAGCCTACTTGGAACAAAAGCCCTAATTTTCAGAGAGACAAACTACGTTGGAGGTTTGGAATCACCAGGATCTACAGTAGCCGGACCTTCACTGGTAAGAGTACACAAGTTATTCAAAGAAAAGGCAAAAGATGGAGAAGACAGACTAGGCTTGCTTACCTGAAACCAATGATGAAGGATAGATTTGTCTTTCCAACAGTGGAGATGAACAAGATAGTCAAGTTCCTAGCTACAAGATGCCGAACATTAGAAGTGATAGGAAAAAGGGGAGGAAACAAGGAGAAATGCACCATAACAATACTTATACATACTCATACATACTCAACTGATGACAAAACTAGACATCCATCTTGGATTGAGGAAGGAGATGACAGAAAGAAGCAAAAGAAGAAGAAGGGCACTCCACACAATTCTCGCCATTTTCACTGTCTTGGAAAAGGAAAGCACAGTTTAGCGAGCTGATGAGACTACACCAATATAAATTGCTTAGGAAGGGAGGTTTGGGCCGGGGTTACAAGGCAAAAAGTTTAGGCCTTGTTTTAGTGCAGCTATTTATCTTTTTGCATTTTTTTGGCTCTTTATAAGTTCTTTCTTTTTCCTTTATTAATAAAACTAGCCTAGTGCTCTTTAATTTTAAAAAAATATTTCCAAAAATAGTTACATTGATTGTAAATTTGAACATGAAGGAAAGTGTGAAATATGTATACAAGCAAAAATGACTAAAAAACCTTTTTATAAAGTTAAAATATTTAAAGAAATGTTATATTTGGTGCATTTTGACTTATGTGAGCTAAATGGAGAATTAACTAGAGGAGATAAAAGATACTTCATTACATTTATTGATGATTTCTTGAGATTTATACATGTTTATCTCCTTAGAACAAAAGATGATGTCTTTCAAAGGTTTAAGGAATACAAGTAAGTCGTGAAAAATCAAAAGAATAGGAAAATAAAAATTCTTCGAAGTGATAGAGGAGGTGAATATTTTTCTGGTGAATTTGATCATTTTTGTGAAGATCAAGGTGTTATACATCAAACTAGTGCTCCCTATACGCCTCAACAAAATGGGTTGGTTGAAAGAAAGAAAAGAACTTTAGTAGATATGGTTAATTCTATGTTTTTGAACTCTCGTTGTATTGCCTGGTAAAATTATCAAAATACCCCTAAAGGAGAGATGTGCGCATAATGCGTCTTCCATGCTCAAATGGCAAATCCGAGACTGGATTTGCAATCAAGATGAAAAATTAAGTGAGAAAATGGTCTTAGTTAATATTTAGAGCAATCGGATCGAAAACAGTAAGGGTATACGACACAGGAGCGACCGCCCCTTGGTCGCGGACCCAGCCTTATAATTTTTTAAATTTTTTCGACGGGATTGAAAAAACTCATTTGGAAAATTTTTGAAAAAAATACACTACTGTGCGCCTAGTCTGCTACACGGATTGGGTATTCCGAGGTGTAATTTTTTTCTTTTTTTAGTGAGGGGCAATCTAGACTTTTCCCAACCCCTCATAAACGTAAACCATGACTAGTTAAGTCATTTTTAGTCAAAAAAAGGGCTTTCTAAACATCCTTTTGAAAGCCTTCAAATGCATAAACTAGGTTAGAGTTCTTGAAGAAGAAAGAGAATGAGCGAGGATTTGCGAGGTCAAGGTTGAATCTTTTCTTTAATTCCGGGTATGTAAGGCTACCTAAAGCGTTGGATTATGTTCATCCACGCGCTCCTTCATCTACTTGAGTTAAGATCATGAGTATTAATTGTGTAGTCTAAATCCTGCGAATCTTGAGTCTGAATTCTTGTACATGATCGAGTTTCATGAATATAATTGAGTTAATTTATGAGTTGCATCATAATTATCATGAAGTATGAATTTATCTCGAATGCTTGATACCCTAACTCTAAACTTAGTATTTTCATTGCTTACTAAATTGAAATTATGAATCTAACCTACTAACCCAAGTTAGTTGGACCTGAGAAGTGTGTTTCCTTGTTTCATATATGCATGTAATCTTAAGTGTTGAGCATGGATGATATGATATCACTTGACCGTAATTTGTGAGAGTCTTGCATGATGTGAGTTCGAGCCTTGAGTTACATTGCATGAATGATGATCCTAAGTTATTGAGTTGTTGAGTAATTAAGTTAAGTTATTGAGAATAGAGTTGAGCTTAGGTTAATTTTCATAAAACATTTTAGTCTTGCAAGGACTATTGAACACCGAGTTGGGTGATTGAGGAGCACGCTAGAACTACGTTGCCTGCGTAGGATAGTCATACAGTTAACTCTGGCGGATCACGTTCCAATAGATAAACATTTTCTTTGGATCCAAGAGAGAGAAAGAGAGAGACAGACAGACAGAGAGAGAGAGAGAGAGAGAGAGAGAGAGAGAGAGAGAGGGAGGTAGAGGTTGACATCCTATTCCTTGGAAAGTTTAGGACGGACGTGGCAACGACATCTTTTTGTTGTACATCACAAAGCTCATGATGGGGTGGAGAGTTATGTCAGTTAAAGAAACTTCCAAGCAACACTTGAGTTAACCTATCATGATTTTTGAACTAAGTCGCATTATATTTTGAGTCTAGTACTAAAGCATGACTTCAGACTTTAACTTGTATCAGATTTCTTGAGTTGAGTTACGAGATGTGGAGTTGAGTCTTGAGTCGAGTCAGTTGATTGAGTCTGAGTCGTATCTATTTCTTGAGTCATTTTACATACAGTACATTGCAGGTACTGACGCCACTCGGTGATGCATTATTTTATGATGCAGATACAGGAGATAGAGGACTTCAGCAGGTGCACCGTTGAGGTTTCGAGTTCCCGAGTTCCAGAATTGGTAAGCCTTCTATGCTATCCGAAAGAGCCTTTATTTTATTTTATTAGTTACTTCTATTCTCTTTGAGTTAGGTAGCCATGGCTTGTTAAAGTACCATCTAGCCGTTTAGAGTAGAGGCTTCATAAACCTTGAGTAGAGTATTATTGAGTATTTCAATTTTTAGACTTGATCTATTTTGGAGACTATTTATGAGATCATTATCTTTCTTTAAATGCTTTTATTGAGTATTCTTCCGTTGTTAAGTAAGATGTGATGATGAGGCTAGATGGTTCTCTTGGGGAATCAGCAATGGTTCTTCAAGTGCCGGCCACGCCAAGGGTACCCTCTTGGGGCGTGACAAACTTGGCTCAGAGCACAGAGTTCAAGTGTCCTGGGGAACCTATGAAGCCGTGTTTAGTAGAGTCTTTTTTATGGGCGTGTTATGCACCACACTTTATAAGCAGGAGGATATAGGACATTAGGAATGGTTACACTTCTTTTGTATTCTGAGTTCATGAGATAGAGTTTAAATTTATAAAATTCTTTTCTAATTCGTGCACTATGCTTTTGCAGATCATGCCTCCTAAGCATACAACTTCCCAATGAGATGCCTGAACCCCAAACACCGAGAGTCCTTCACCAGAGGCCCCTATTCAGATGAGGACGAGAGGACGGGTCATCCTGCTAGGAACAGTGGAGTCCGATAGGCACTTCCCGCTCAGTCAGCCTCCATTTCAGAGGCAGACTTCAGAGGATCCATTACGATGCTCACCCAGCTAGTGGCCTCCTAGAGTAGCAGCAGAGGTCCCTTAGCCCCAGCTCTAGCTCTCAAGAGCCCACTACTGCAACTAGGCTCTAAGACTTTTTGAGGATGAACTCGCTGGTCTACACAGGGTCGTAAGTTGAGGAGGACCCAAAGAACTTCATTGGTGAGATATGCAAGGTCCTAAGGGCTATGCATGCGACTAAGGTTGAAGGCGTTGAACTTGCCTCCTATTACCTTAAGGATGTAGCGAATGTCTGGTATAACTAATGGGAAGATAGTCGCGGTGAGGATGCTGAGCCTACTGAGTGGAGTGAGTTTGAAAGTGTTTTCCTCGACCACTTTTTTTCCCAAGAGTTGAGGGTGGTAAAGATTAAAGAGTTCGTGAACCTAAAGCAAAAGGGAATGATCATCAAAGAGTACAACCTCAAGTTTATTAAGTTGTCCAGGTATGCTCCAAATATGATCCAGGACATGAGAGCAAGGATGAGAAAATTCGTGTTGGGGTGGGTAAGCAAGTGAAGAGGGAGTGCAAGGCAGCATTACTGATCCCGGGTATGGACATCTCCAGAATCATGATATATGCCCAACAAACTGAGGAGGATAAGAAAAAAGAAAGAGAAGAGCATTTGAGTAAGAAAACCAAGTTGATAGGCACGAGCCTAGCCAGAATAAGCAGGATAAGGGGGATAGGTCTTACTTTCAGAAGAGGCATTCAGGGTATGCCCCATCATCAGCTAGTGCACTGACTCCAAAGATTAGGTGTGATCAAAGATCCCAAGGTCAGTCGAACTTTAGGGCGCATGGTTCGCAGGCTAGTGTGACCCTTGGCTCGAGAGAGAAACCTTTTTGTGGAAAATGTGGCAGGATGCATTTGAGAGAGTGAAAGCATGGAGGACATGGTTGCTACAAGTATGGCCAGACATCCTAAATGAATGTCCACTTTGGGGCAATAAGGCACAATCTTCTACTACAATGCCACCACCCAAGGGTAACCAGAAAGGTGCTATATCGAGGACAAGTGAAGGAACGAACCCTCTTTATGCAATAGGGAATCGACAGGACTAAGAGATTGCACCAGATGTCGTGATAGGTATGCTTCGAGTCTTTACCTTTGATTGTTATGCTTTTCTTGATCCATGGGTTGTCCTTTGTGACACCATATGCGGCTAGAAAATTTGAGATTTCTCTTGAATGTTTACTTGAGCCTTTCCTGTTTCTACTCCTGTTGGTGAGTCTATCATAGCCAAGAGAGTCTATAGGGATTGCGTAGTGTCTATCTACCATAGAGATACTCTTGATGATTTGGTTGAGTTAGAGATGATTGACTTTGATGTAATCCTTGGTATGGACTAACTTCACGCTTGCTATGCCTCTATTGACTGTAGAACCTGAACTATCAAATTTCAGTTTCCAAGTGAGTCTATTATAGAATGGAGGGGAGATTCTGTTGTGCCTAAGGGCAAGTTTATTTCTTACCTTTGAGCTAGAAAGTTAATCTCTAAAGGGTGCATCTACCATCTCATACGAGTCAAGTCTGATGATGTTGAGCCTCCTACTCTTGATTGTGAGTGAGTTTCTAGAGATATTTCCTATAGCATCTACATGGAGTCCCTCCTGATAGGAAGATCGACTTTAGGATTGATATTCTTTTCGATACCAAGCCTATCTCAATCCCACCGTATAGGATGGCCCCTGCCAAGTTGAAAGTGAAACGATCCCCAAAAGTGCCCTAACTCGAACCATTTCTTCTGACTCTTTTTCAAATTCGATAAATATTGGTTGATTGTATATTTCATTATAGTTCTGTGATTTAGAGTATCCTTTCCTATTTGATCCCCTTGGTTTCGTAGGAGCAAGTCAGAAAGATTGAGAAATAGAACCATCTGATTTCATTCGTTCTCAATAGCCACGAGATGATCAATGTGCCTCAGAAGTGCCCGAAATTGTAATTTCTATATATCTTAAAATCCGTGCGTGATATCAAAAATCTGACTTCATATTCTTGATTAGTGGCTCAAGTTAAGTGAGAAATGGATCTAACCCCAATTTTAGAGAAACTATAGCAAAATTTAAAATTTTAAAGTGGCAAATTCCAAAATGCTATGTGCATTACTGGCGCGACGCGCCAGTGTACATTTGGTGCCAGGTTTGTTCAAGTTTGGTCCAAGACTTCTGGGTCTTGGGCCTAAGTCCTCCCATATGTGAAAATACTGATACTTAGCCTTATTTCACCCTCATATCATCCATGACATTCTCAAATACTCTCTCAAACACTTAAGATAATATTTCATCTCCAAATTTCAATTCCAAAACTCATCCAGATTCTAAGGTTATCATTCAAGCTTTAAGTATCCATCTCCAATCTTCATCAAGCTATTCTCCAAAGCCAAGGTATGTGAGTTTCTTTCATGGGTTCTTTCACCCATGATACCCAAGCTTTCTTTTACTTAAAATTGCATGATTGAAAGTTGATTTACTCATGGATCTTACTTATTATGAATTTCACTGCACATCATGTTCGGGTTTCATGAAAATATGGTTGTTTGAGAAAGATTGAGTTATAAATCTAAGATCTATTGTGAGATTCGATGAAGGGTTTTGATGTATGTTGCTTGAGGATGGTACCAAGTCTCTATTGATGGTTTTACAATGAATTTTCTAGCATGATTTCACTCTTGAATTGTATGGTTTTACACTAGCACTACACACCCGCCAAGTGTTTGATAAAATGTCCGGGTTAGGGTTCTTGAGTTGATGGTCTATTGCATGGCTTAGAGTCAAGTGGCTTATGGTGATGAAAGGAATGTATATATGTGTGTTTAAAAATGTAAAGCACCTATGGTATTGCAAGTGAAATTGTTGGGCTCATGTTGTTATGTTCTTGGGAATTGCTGATGAGTTATTGAGTCCTTATGCTAAGGTTTATTCTCTTGTGAATTATGAAGCCTACTAGAAAGGGTTATGAACTATGTTATATTCTTTTCCCTCTAGTACAAGGCCATTTTCTACATGTAGGGGTTATGAACTATGTTATACACCTTACCTTCATGTACGAATCAATGCTATTCACTTACTCATATCTACATGAAGGGGTTATGAACTATGTTGTACTCCTTACCCTTGTATATGATTTTGAGGTTATGCAAGGTACCCATATGAAGGGGTTATGAACTATGTGGTACGCCTCACCCTAATATGCAATATAAGGTTATGTGTTATCTCGTGCACACATGTAGGGGTTATGACCTATGTTACTTTCTACCCTCATGTGCTATTCACCATCTCATGTTTATATGTAGGGGTTATGAACTATGCTATTCTTACCCTCATGTACTACCCATTACCTACTAGAAGGGGTTATGCCCTATGTTATATCCCTCACCCTCTAGTATAAGGTATTTGGATGATCTAATCATGTCACCTATTTTGTTAAACAAATTATGCAAGTATGACTATTTTCAAGCATGTTTTACTTCAAACATCATGCATGTATGCCATATTGCTATATGCTTAGTTACTATTTAATTATGCATTTCGAGTATGTGCCTATCTCTTGTTGTATTGCATCTCACATACTTAGTACATTCAAACATACTAACGCATACTCTATTCCTACATGATATCACCATGTAGGATCCGGAGCCCCCTATTGATTCTCCTCCACGTGGCTAGGCGAATTGTTCAAGATAGCTTTTGGTGAGTCCACATGTCCGGGGATAATATCTATCCTCTCTCATACTTATGTTTAGATTATATCTTGTATATTTGGATTATCTATTGTCATTACTATGAGGATGAGCCCAGTTGCTTGTCTTGGCCCCTGCTAGTTCTATGTTTAGAAGTGTTGTTGGACAAGTATGTAATGATGCTATAAGTTTGACTCTCTTGATGTTTTATGTAATGAAGGTTTTCCCTTTGTCCTTATGCCCCTATTTCTACTGTTTTATTGTTGTTTAATTGTTTCCATGACCAAGGATGC
The DNA here is from genome assembly GCA_026153255.1 of Solanum medicagineum. NCBI lineage: Eukaryota > Viridiplantae > Streptophyta > Magnoliopsida > Solanales > Solanaceae > Solanum > Solanum medicagineum. The sequence continues at coordinate 7,260 of JAPFFP010083716.1, read as the reverse complement.
GTAATGATATGTTAAGAGGCTTGCTTGGGGGTTCCTTCGGGGTCCCCATGCGCCGTGTCACATCTAGGCCCTAGTTTGGATCGTGACAGAAAGAGAAGTTAAGGGACTTGTTAGAGAAGGGCTTTATTAGGCCAAATGTTTCTCCTTGGGGTGCTCCCGTCCTATTAGTGCGAAAGAAAGATAGGTCTCTTAGAATGCGTATTGACTATAAGCAACTTAACAAGGTCACGATAAAGAATAAATATCCTCTCCCCAGGGTAGATGATCTATTTGACCAGCTTCACGGTGCCTCTTGCTTATAGAAGATAGACCTCAGATTTGGCTACCATCAGTTGAAAGTGAGGGAATGCGACATTCCAAAGATAGTCTTTAGGAATAGATATGGCCACTTTGAGTTCTTGGTCATGTCCTTTAATTTGGGTTGACGCGAATGCACCTGCAACCTTCATTGAGATGAATAGAGTGTTCAGACCATATCTTGATATGTTTGTAATTATGTTCATCGATGACATTTTGGTGTATTCGAAAGATGAGGAAAAGCATGCCAATCAACTCAGAGTTGTCTTTCAGACACTTAAGGACCATGGGTACATGCAAAGTTCTTGAAATATGAGTTTTGGCTCAAGTCAATAGCTTTTCTAGGCCATATTATTTGGGGTGACAATATTCGAGTAAATGCCCAAAAGATCGAAGCAGTTAAAACTGGCGCAGACCGACCTCTCCAACTGACATAAGAAGTTTCTTGGGGTTGCAGGCTACTACTCCAGATTTGTTGATGGATTTTCTTCCCTATCGGCACCATTGACCAAGTTGACTCCGAAAAAGGTCAAGTTTCAGTGGTCTGAGGAATATGAGAAAAGCTTCCAAGAGTTGAAGACTAGGTTGACTACTGCACCCGTTTTAACTTTGCTTGATGGGAGGGAGGACTTTATAACATATTGTGATGCATCAAGAGTTGGATTGGGTTGTGTGTTGATGTAGAGAGGCAAGATGATAGCCTATGCTTCAAGACAACTTAAGATTCATGAGAGAAATTATACGACCCATGATTTGAGTTGGCAGCGGTGGTGTTTGCACTAAAAGTTTAGCACCACTACTTATGTAGAGTGCATCTAGATGTGTTCACTGACCATAAGAGCTTGAAGTGTGTCTTCAGTAGAAAGGGCTCAACCTGCGACAGAGGAGATAGTTGGAGTTACACAAGGATTATGACATGCACATTCTCTACCGCCCTGATAAAGCTAACACTGTTGTTGATGCTCTTAGAAGGTCGTCAATGGGTAGCACGACCCATGTAGAGGAAGGAAAGAAAGAGTAAGTGAAGGAAGCGCATAGATTGGCTCGATTGGGAGTTCAACTGAAGAGAATGACAAGGGAGGAGTCAATGTTCAGAGTGGGTCTGCATCATCTTTAGTGGTAGAGATAAATGAGAAGCAAGATCAAGATCCTATCATACTCCAATGAAAGGCAGCTATCCGCAAACAGAAAGTGATGGTCCTCTCCAAAGGGGGAGATATAGTGTAGAGATACTAGAGTAGGTTATGTGTTCCCAATGTTGATGGTATTTGAGAGAGAATCACGGCTGAAGCTCACAGCTCTAGATATTCCATTCATCCTGGCTCTTCCAAGATGTACCACTACTTTAGGGAAGTTTATTGGTGGAGTGAAATGAAGAGAGATATTGCCGAGTTTGCTTCTAAGTATCCGAATTGTCAACAAGTCAAAGTTGAGCATCAAAGGCCATGCTGGTTGGCGCAGAACTTTTAGATTTCTGAATGGAAGTGGGAGATGATCAACATGGACTTCATTGCTGGTTTACCGAGGTCTCAAAAGCAACATGATTCAATATGGGTGATTGTGCATAGGATGACCAAATTAACCCACTTCTTCGCAGTCAAGACAACTAATACTATGGAGGACTATGCCAAGTTATACATCTAAGAGATTGTGAGGTTGCATGGGGTTCCCTTGTCCTTTATCTCTGATAGAGGATCTCAATTTACCTCTCAATTTTGGAGATCTTTCTAGAAGGGATTGGGTACAAAGGTAAATCTTAGTACAACCTTTCAACCACAGACAGATGGCTAGGCAGAGTGTACTATTCAAACATTAGAAGATATGATCAGAGCCTGTGTCCTTGACTTAAAAGAAAATTGGGATGACCATCTCCATTAATTGAATTAGCATATAACAATAGTTACCATGCAAGCATTCAAATGGCCCTCTATGAAGCTTTATATGGGAGGAGACGTAGATCACCTATTAAGTGGTTTGAGGTTGGAGAAGCCGAGATGATTAGACCTTATCTTATCCACCAATCAATGGAGAAGGAAAAGGTCATTAAAGAGAGGTTGAAAACTGCACAGAGTCACCAAAAGGCTTACACCCATATGAGGAGAAGAGACTTAGAGTTCGAGATGAGTGATTCAGTGTACTTGAAGGTGTCACCCATGTAGGGTGTGATGAGGTTTGGGAAGAAGGGGAGATTGAGTCCTCTCTATATTGGCCCTTACCAAATTGTGAAGAGAATTGGTAAGGTTGCGTATGAGTTAGAGCTGCCTTCTGAGTTAGACGCAATTAATATGGTGTTCCACGTCTCAATATTAAAAAAGTGCTTTGGAGATCCTACCCTGGTGATCCCCATTGAGATCATTGGAACGATAGTTTTTCCTACCAAGAGATTTCATTCGAATCCTTTATCATCAGGTTTGCAAGTTGAGAATTAAAGATATCGCCTCAGTAAAAGTCCTATGGAGGAATCAATTTGTAGAGGAAGCCATGTGGGAAGCTGAGGAAGATATGAGAGCCAAATACCCATATCTATTCGTGCCTGATGATGAGAGTGTTGGAGGTAATGTTCCTATTTCTTGACTTAATTGATGTTTCTATTCTTGAGTTGACGTGTCTATTCTTGAGTCTGAGTAGAGTCTATTGATGTCGATGAGGAGTAGGAAGTTTGAGTTGTAGAGTGAGTATTGAGATTAGTCCTAAGTCTATTCGTGCTTTCATACCCACCTCTACTTATTGTTCGAGGACGAATGATCTGTCACGCCCCGAGCCTACACCCTGGACGTGGCCGGCACTCGAAAACCATTTCTGATCCCGAGCGAACCACTTGGTCTGGCTACTTACTCAATGGAAGACTTATCAATAGTGGAAAAGGCTCTTAAATCATCAAACTAACTCATGAATAAACTGCATAACTGAAGGTAAAGTCATAAATGTTGTCTGAATAGACTAGAAACTGAAATGCCAATACATGGTCTATGGAACCTCTACTACCAATGTCTGAAAGGACTACTGAGACAGGCCCTAAGTATCAAGAATTGAATGTAAATACTGAAATAAAGTAGCATGGACATAGGAGCCTCGGACTGAGAAGAGGCCTCACCAATAACTAATAGCTGTCAAGGTCTCAACGAAGCGGCTGCTGAGGAACTCTGTCATCTATGTCTGCATCATAAAATGATGCAGGTCCTAAGGACGTTAGTACGTGGAATGTACGTATGTAAGATGGCCAAAACATTTAAATCAGGATATCATAATATATCTCAAAAGACATAATCATCATCCATAAGTGAAATAACAATAATCATAAGACTGGTATGCTGAAAATAAAATGCTGAAAAGTTATAAGAAAAACTTAGTTTCTTAGCTTGGGGAGTTTCTCCGATCGACAACCACCACTATGAGTTTCGTGGTGATACAACATCTTGCCCACACTGCTTGAGTTGTCCCGTACTTTGCTGGGGTAGGGGATAAATAACTAGGGAAGCGGATCCATCCCAAAATTGGCCATCTCTGTGTCTAATAAGGAAGGTACTGTAGTACAATCCTATCCTATGCTGGCTACATAGTTTATGAGTTTGAGTAATTCATTTTACTCTCACCCATATCGATACTCAATACTACTCCTTAAATACTTTATATAGCTCATACTTAATAGATAAATTCTTGAAATTTGGCTTTCTTGGGGACTTAACCCAGCTTACTACTTAGATTTCTCAACTGAAATCTTTAACATTGTCGAACTAGTACCTTTCATATACTTTCAAGTATACTAGATTTCTAAACTAAAGTACCAAGACCCTTTAAGAAAATCATTCTTCAACATATCATATACTCAGCTAAAATATAAGATGATTCAAGAAAAGCATTCCTTAACTTGTCTCAAACTAACCTTTTTTTTTTACTGAGATAATATCAAGACTTTTGAAGAACTCAATACTAATAATTCTTGTTCAAGAATAAACATACACTTGACAACAATTCTTTAAAATGGATGATATTGAAATCAAAGATAATAATATTCATCAAGAATCTATGGAATTTGTCATGAAATTAACATACTCACAAATTTTATGGGAAACTTAGTCTCAATTTAGACTTGAAGATTCATGGGTGAAAACTAGTTTCAATCTCTAAAAGTATTAGCAAAATAATTACTTTTGGGTGGCCTTACATACCTTGGAATGACTTCTTGAAAGAGTGGTAGAATAATCTTGAATGCCTTAGTGTTCTTGAATTCTACGCTTGAAGTGGTGGAAATGGTTTCTTGCTTTTAACGTATGAATGTGAAAAAGAAATACATTTTTGAACTTTCATCGACTTAAAAACAGACTTAGTTTAGGATATGGGGTGTAGAAAAGGCGTAAATACCCTTTCCTATTAAAAGAACAAAATTATCCCGAAGTTACACTAGTGTGTGATGCGCAATAGTGTTAATTTCAACTTTTTCGCAAATTTTCACTTTTCGTCGAATTTCTTGAAAACGACCAAGTGTGGATCTGCATTCTCTCCGCATCGCAAAGCGGACGCAGAGACCTCACTGTTTCAAAATATTTTTGGGAAAAATAATTTGCGTCTTTTCAAGTTTTTGTTGAGTTGAGACCATTTTCGGACTCAATTTTTCGCACTGATCGCAAATTCGGTCTCGAATTTTCAAATGGAGCAAGGGAAGGCACGCTACGCATAAGGTCAATTTTCCTAGGGGTATTTTCATCATTTCACAAGGTGTTACATGAACCCAAGGGAGATATAATGTAACACCCGGTAAAATTATTAGAATACCCCTAAAGGAGAGACGTGCGTATAATGCGTCTTTCCACGCTCAAGTGTCAGATCCGAGACTGAATTTGCAATAAGCATGAAAAATTGAGTGGGAAGATGATCTCGGTCGATTTTTAGAGTAATTGGATCGAAAATATTTTTTATCCGAAAACCGAAAATAGTAAGGGTATGTGACACAGGCGCGACGCACCTTGATCACAGACCCAGCCTTATATTTTTTCTAATTTTTTTGACGGGATTGGAAAAATTCGTTCCGAAATTTAAAGAAAAACACTACTGCATGCCCAGTCCGCGACGCGGACTGGGTATTCCGAGGTGTAAAGTTTTTTCTTTTTTCTGTGGGGGGCATTCTATACTTTTTCCAACCTCTCATAAACATAAATCATGATTAATTAAGTCATTTTTAGTCTAGAAAGGGCTTTCTAATTCTAAAGCCTCCAAACGCGCAAACTAGGTTAGAGTTCTTGAAGAAGAAAGAGAAGGAGCAAGGATTTTCGAGGTCAAGGTTGAATCTTTTCTTCAATTCCAGGTATGTAAGGCTACCTAAAGAGTTGGATTATGTTCATCCATGCGCCCCTTTGTGTACTTGAGTTAAGATCATAAATATTAATTGCGTAGTCTAAATCCTGCAAATCTTGAGTCCCAAATTCCTGTACATGTTCGAGTTTGATGAATATAATTGAGTTAATTTATGAGTTGCATCATTATTTCCATGAAATATGAAGATACTTCGAATGCTTGATACCCTAACCCTAAACTTAGTATTTTTCAATGCTTACTAAATTGAAATTATTAATCTGACCTTCTAACCCAAGTAAGTTGGACCTGAGAAGTATGTTTCCTTGTTTCATATATGCATGTAATCTTAAGTGTTGATCATGAATGATATGATGTCACTTGACTGTAATCTGGGAATGTTGCATGATGTGAGTTCGAGCCTTGAGTTGCATTGCATGAATGATGGTCCTAAGTTATTAAGTTGTTGAGTAATTGAGTTGAGTTATTGAGAACTAAGTTGAACTTGAGTTAGTTTTCATAAAATATTTTAGTCTTGAAAGGAGTATTGAGTGCCGAGTTGGGTGATTGAGGAGCACCCCAGAATTACATTGTCCGCGTAGGATAGTCGTACAATTAACTCTGGCGACTCACGTCCCAATAGATGAACATTTCCTTTGGATCCAAGAGAGAGTGGTAGAGGTTGACGTCCCATTCCTTGACAAGTTTAGGACGGATGTGGCAATGATGTTCTTTCCTTGTATATCACCAAAGCTTATCATGAGGTGGAGAGTTATATCAGTTAGAGAAACTTTGAAGCAACACTTGAGTTAACCTATCATGATTTTCGAACTAAGTTGCCTTATATATTGAGTCTACTTCTAAAGCATGACTTCAGACTTTAACTTGCATCAAATTTCTTGAGTTGAGTTACGAGATGAGGAGTTGAGTCCTGAGTCGAGTCAGTTGTTTGAGTCTGAGCCTTATTTGTTTTTTGAGCCATTTTACATACTATACATTTCACATACTGACGCCACTCAATGCTGCATCATTTTATGATACATATACTGTTGGGAAAATGATTTGGTATCTCAAAAGAAAGTATTCATATTAAGTGTCTACATTCATTCTTTGACCATCATTCAAAAGAATTTTATTTTGTGATTGACTAGACCCTTAATTAGCCATTTTATAGTTCTTAATATTCATAATGTTTGAACCATTACATATCTTATTCATTTGTCTTAATATTTTTAATTATATTTTCTCTATTAATTTCTCAATTAAAAGGAGCCATTATGGCTATAAAATTACCGTTGATTGGCTGATGTTAAAGCCCAAAATTTGTTGTTAATTCTCTAATATATATAATCCCAACTCCTTTTCTTTTGGTGATATAGAAAAGAACAAAAAGTTAATTATTCACATTCTATTGGTGTGCTGAGCTTTTTTCTTTAATCTTTGTTAGATTCTGGCTGCTAGTTTTATACTAGAAGAGCTTGTTGAATCCTGCGGGATACACCCATACTGGGTGAAATATCCTTAAGGACAATGTTTTTTGACATGCCTCAAGCTACGTGAATTTTGTACAAGTGTTCGTGATGAAGTGCTCGTGTTCGTGATAATATTTATGGTCGTGATAAAGAAGTATTTTCCATAAGATTTCCAACAATCTTATGGATATTTACACAACGA
>JAPFFP010083695.1:0-21963 GCA_026153255.1 Solanum medicagineum | reverse complement strand
ACAGAATTCCAGCTTACCCGTACCATCACCAAGAAGACCTCTTTTGCTCAACAGATTCATACCTTTCTCACTCATATAGCCAAGACGCATATGCCACAAACGAGTGAGATCACGATCAGATAATGAGGATGTGGACATAACTGTTGATCCTGTTATAGTAGAACCTTGCAAGACATACAAGCTACCGTATCTGTTAGCTTTCATAATAACCAGGGCACCTTTAGACACATTCAGAACTCTACCTTCAGCTGAGTACTTATAACCAAGAGATTCAAGAGTACCCAAAGAGATTAAATTATGTTTTAAATCAGGAACATGACACACATTTGTCAATGTCCTGATACAACCATCATGGGTATTAATCTGCACACTACCAATACCAACAACCTTACATTGAGAATCATTTCCCATCAAGACAACACCACAATTGATAGGTTGATATGTGGTGAACCAGTCTCTGTGAGGAGATATATGATAGGTGCAGTCAGTATCTAGAATCCACTCAGTTTTACTCCTTTTTTTAGAAGTAACCAATAATATGTCACCATCAGATTCAGTTTCAGTGACACTAGCTTCAACAGTAGATTTCTGTGGTTGATTTGATTTTTCTTCTCTTTCCTTTTTATTTTTTAATTTATAACATTCAGAAATTTCATGCCCAGTTTTCTTACAATAGTGATAGGATTTGGAATTACGTCCCATAGATTTTGACCTAAACTGTTTTTTATTTGTACTCCTTTTTCCAACAGTTCTACCCCTAACAGACAACCCTTCGACTTTATCATCAGAATGAACTTCAAGATCAAATTTTTCTTTGGACAACAAGTTAGACTTGACATCCTCAAAAGACAATGTATCATTATTTCAATATAACATTATTTCCTTGAAGTGTTTATAGGTAGACAGTAAAGAGACGACCAATAAGACAGCCTTATCCTCATCATCAATTTTAACTTTTAGATTTTCTAGGTCAATAATAATGGAATTGAACTCATTAAGATGAGATTGAATAGGAGTACCTTCAACCATACAGAGTGTGTACAGATGCTCTTTCAAACGGAGTTTGTTTGCAAGACTTTTGGTCATGTAGATAGATTCAAGCTTGAGCCAAAGTCCTGTAACAGTAGTCTCGTGAACCACCTTGCAGCGCATCTCCTTGGATAAACAAAGTTGGATTGCTGATAAAACTTTTTCATCCAACTCCATCCATTTCTCATCGGTCATAGAGTCGGATTTTTTCGACTCTCCTTTAAGAGCCTTTTTCAACCCGTTTTGTGTAAGAACGACCTTAATTTGGACTCTCCAGATGGAGAAACTGATCTTGCCATCAAACTTTTCAATATTAAATTTTGTAGCAAAAGTCATCTTGAAAAACTGTCGTACGTATGAATAGTGATCGTACGTATGAACAGTAACCGTACGTATTAACAGTAACCGTATAGTATTTGTGACTATTATGACCGAGCTCTGATACCACTTGTTATGGAATACGAGGCGATATCGGAAGCGTGATAAGGATCGGGATTGATATTGAAAAGTATAAATAAATTGGGCAAGGTAATAAATGAAGACACAGATTTAACGTGGTTCACCCAATAAATAGGCTACGTCCACGGACGACGAGGAGCAAAATATCACTATAATGGAGAATGTACAACAAAACCTCACTGGGCCTAAGCACTATGAGGATATAGTTTTTGTGTATCACTGAGTGATATATGTGGAGTGGGAAGATAAAAAAAATAAAAGGAGTATTACAACACTCACAAAATATACAAATGGTGTATCTCACAAATCCTTAGGCTCTCTCTAACTATGAATCTCTTAATCTTGTGTATTCCTCAAATGAAGATGAATTACTCTTATATATAGGAGTAATTTACCTACAAAGTTTGACAAAAGGCAAGGGTTGGTGGCCAACCTTCCACCAACCATTTGCTTGCCAAATTTGAGAGTTGCCAACTTGGGCCAAATTTTCAACATATATTACTTAAACATTATGTAAAAAGTACTGTAAATCAAAATAATATAATTAACTGTTCAAAATATTTCAAAATCATATAAAAATTTGAATCTCTTCAAATGCATTTGTGTCATTTAGATTAAGATAAAATAAATAATATATATTGAACTTATGCTAGTAGAGACTCCCGTATCTAGTAGAATAATAGTTGCCTAAAACTTGACGGGGTAACTCGTTTTGACATCACCATTTAAAATGTATTGATCTTTCTATTTTTATTTTTTTTTTCATATTTATATCTACCTGAGTTTATATTTGACTAAGGCAATTTTAGATAAAATGCCTGGAGTTACATTTAAGTGAAATACAGTTATTTTTGTATGAATTTATGACACACGAAACTTCACATTATTTAAAGTTTATTTCGAAATAGTTACACAAAGAAAATTTAAAATATTAATAAGTTATATGATGGCGTCAAATTTGAATAGGAAAATTACGCAAAATGGGCACTTGGTCATTCGCATTATCAAAATTTATCCAATTTTGTAAAATTATTGATTTCTTACCTTCTTTTTCTTCCTTCTCATTTTGTCACTAATGGCTTCTTTTCCTTTTCTTTCCTCCTCCTCCTCCTTTTTATGTGTTTTCTTTGTCCCTTCCTTTTTCGTCGTCTTCTTCCTCTTCTTCTTTTATTTTTTTAAAAAAAATTGACATGTCGCAAACATGAATTATTTTGAAATAATTATATATATATATATATATATATGTTTGAAATTTGCCCAATCGAATATCCCTACACTTTATACTAATTTGGATTGATCGAAGTGCAAAGGGTCTTTACATATTTTGGCCCCTCAATGTTCGACAATAAATAAAAGTCCATTTTTTTTCCTCTCTCTTTCTCTTTTGCATTTTTTTTTAAAAAAATAAATTAAACATTGTTGGTGGTTGTTTTGCTGCAATTTTTTTAATAAAAAAAAATATTTTTTATTTTTTTTAAGAAAAACATTTTCCATGCAATTGTATGAATACAGTAGAGAAGAAATGTATCGACATTATATAAATAATGTATAAACGTGTATCAATATTATATAAATAGTATAAACGTGTATTAATATTGTATAAATAGGTATGTAATGTGTCAACTTTATATAAATGGCGTATAATAGTGTGTCAATATTTATATGAACAATTATGTAATGTATCATGTTAATATTTATTTGACTATCATGCATTCCCACATTAATAAATAAAATTAGAATAAACAAAAAATAATAAAATGACATAAATATTCATACTTTTTAAAAAAAGTGAAAAAATTAGAAAAGGAAAAAAATTTCTTATAAGAAAGAACAATGAAAAAATATAAACAAAGTAAAAAATTCTTTTTTTAAATAGCAAAAAAATAAAACAGATTTTTTTAAAAAAAATATCAGAAATAAAGTGGTCATATGGCCTAATTAACATTAATATTGTAAATCAAATAATTGAGTAGCTATATTTGGTATAAAGAATGGTCGATTGGCCATTTTCAATTTTTTAAAAAAGAATTATTTTTATATGAATTATTTTTATATAAAAAATTTAACTCAATGAATGTTTTGCATAATTTTTCCTTATTATTTCAATTCATGGTCGCTAAAATTATATATATCACTTCATCATATTATAAAGTGTAAGATTTTAATCCCACAAAAACTTTCCCCTCCACTTTTCCCGTGCCTGCATTTCAATTTCTATAATAACTTCAAGTTAATATATGCAATAATAATAATTAAGCTTACGGTAAAATATTTAAAAATTTTGTAAATATACATACACGGAGTTTGGAGTTTCGAGTGAACACTATTAGAATACATAAACTTAACTGTTTGAATTTTTGATAATACCTAGTTAATCCATCACTAAAATGTTCTCATTTAATTGTATTTTCTTATATTCCATCGATAAAAGTTCCTAACTAATTACATTTTCTTATAATTTATCGCTAATTCATAGCTAAATGAAATTATTATAAAATTTTTATTATTTAGCTTCAAAATTTTATACGTCGCTAGTTCTTTATCTAATAATAAAAAATTAATGTATTCATGTGAAAATCATAACTAAACTCTGAATCCGTCCCTAATCCCCATCCCAAAAGGAATAAAGAATAAATACTGGAAATTGAGATCCATTTATATGTGCGAAAAAATTTTCTTCGTAAACTTAGAAACTTCAAGTAGACACTTTCTTAATTAAGCATGTTAAGAAAAATATAAAAGAAATTTATAGAAATGATATTCTCTTATTTAAAAAGAGATAATTCAGTTGCTTTAGGTGTCTGCATCATCATCCTTATTTTATCTTTTGTTACTTTTTGAACTTCATGAGAAGGGTTGCCTCCTCACCAGGAAGGTCGCAGTGACCAAATCTGGGCGACTATTTAAAAGACACAGGTCTCAGCAAAGTCTTAAGACCATGCCTAGTGCCGAAAGGTCAAGGAAATTGGTGACCTAATGACAGGAGGGCCGGCGACCGAAGTCTCGATGAACAACTAGTGATCATAATGATAACAGTCTTAAGATAGCGAAATTCTTTGTCGGATAAGTTCCGCCCCAGAACTTCTAGTGACTTGATGATTACAGCTTCAAGTATTGAATAGGAAGTTTTGAATTCAAACTTTTATTTGATGTTCTTTTTCTGTAACCATTAATTTTGTCATAAATTTTGTTGCATAAGGAGCATCTAAGTGTGCAGCAAATGAAAGCCACAACACCAATTCATTTCTTCCGTTTAGCCTGTTATATTACATATACTTTTTTTTTGGTGTGGTGTTATATTACTTATACATTACATCTAGAAGGTTTTTTTGTTTTTGTTGTTTTAATTTTCATTTGCTCATTTTTTTTTAGTCTTTTTAATAAATATTTGAAAATTATATGATTTTTTTTTTATAAATAGCAATAATTAATAATAACTTAAAATATTTAAATTTTAAAAGATACAAAAAGATTTAATCAACTTTTAAAATTCTATCAATACTACATAAATTGAAGCAAAACGGTTAACATATATTCATAGAAAATAACATAAAAAATTACTATAGATCACATAATCAACATTTTAAAAAAATTCAAAAGATATATAAATAAATTTAGTTGAATCTTAAAATTCTATTTATGGGACGCAAATTGGAAAATGGAAAGTAAGACAAATATGAACCAGTTAGTGTTACCTTTACTCCATCAAAAATAATTGTTCAGAATTATATAGAGTATAGTTTATGCAAAACTAGTGTATAGTTTTTGTATATGCAGTTAGCTGTTGTAATGATTTTTTACGAGCGGTCAAAATATGTAACTTTTATTATATTTTTTGCGGCTTGATTGATGAAGTTGTTTATTTCTTAAAATAATTCGATCCATACAAGATTATTTGATTGCACTAATTCACTTTTCAAATGAATTGATCTTTAATTTTTGTCCTTAGAAATCAAAATTATACCTAGCGCGTAGGCACAACTTGTGCATATTAAATGCGAAAAATATAACTTATGCCCCAAAAAAAATCTATGATGCATCAAAATTGTTATTATAAGAAAAATCATGTTTGAAAATGTGTGAATACTACATTAAATCAAAATAGAAAAATCATTGACAAGAACATTGTGTAATGCACTCATATTGTATTGATATGGATAATTGAAAGTACACATACAAATATAAGAGTTCATGTGATACTCATCTACAAACTAGTAACAAATCTTCCAAGGGAAGAAGAAGAAATAAAAAGGAAGAATGGAGGGAGGTTCCAGAATTAATCTAATCAGCTAAGAAATAAAGACATAACTCATAAGCATAAACCCTAATTGAGTATTTTCCTCTTCTATATATAGGCATCTTTGTGGGATCCCCAAATATAATTTGACATCATCTCACATGGGTCCTTCGGCTAAGTTATATTCATAACACATTGTTTGTTTTCTTGTTCTTTTGATTGTGAAAAAATTTCAACACAAAGATATTGATCTTATCTGTTCGTGAGTTCCGTTGATCAAGGAGTATTCGATAGCAATATGAAAAGATCGAAGAAATTTTGAACTGCGACTCTCATTATCTGCATGTTTGTCTTAAAACCTATTTTTATAGCTGTAAATAAATTTTAAAAATAAGTAAATTTGTTCAGGATTAATTACTTTCGTCTAGCATTGTATTTTATGAAAATTGTTGTAACACCCCTGTAAAATTATCAAAACGCCCCTAAAATGTAATCGTGCGTATAACGCGTTTTCCAAAGCTTCGATGGAAAATTCGAAACCGGATTTGCGTTCAACGCGAAAAATTGAGTAGGAAAATGGCCTCGACCCGATTTTAGAGCAACCGGGTCGAAAAATAATTTTCGTTAATTAATTGCAGGACAGTGTTGATGCGCGCCCAAGGCGCAACGCGCCTAGGACGCGAATCAACACTTATTTTTTTCAAATTTTTTCTACGGGAATTGAAAAATCGATCGGAAAGCAATTTACAAAAAATTACACATAAAAGGCATTTGATAAACGCGTTTTATGTGGATTCTTCCTCGAAATTAATTTTTCAACGTGTTTTGAGAAAATTCACCAAAATAACACATGTTCGCACCCCTGGCGCGATGAGAACATGGTGTTACGAGATGGAATTTTATTTTTTTATTTCGAGAAGCGTATTTTGGTAAATCTCCAACCCCTCCCAAGTCCTATAAACAAGTATCAAAGTCGTTTATATCAATTAAAGGGTTTTAAACCCAGTATTTTTCCTAAGTTTAAAGCGTATTCCTGAGAGAGAAAGAAGCAAGGGTTTGAAGGTTCAGGGATTGGGGGTCAAATTTTTGAAGAAGATTAGCACAATCTTCATTCCAGGTATGTAAAGCTAAACTAAAAGCATGTGATTGTTCTCCCAGGTGTCCCATGGATGGTCTTAGATGAGAGATGAAAGTTCTTGAGTTTACACACATGATTTCTTGAATTATTATCTTGATTTAATTCTTGAATTAAGTTTCTATCTTATCAATGAGTTCCTATGTAAAATATTCTTGAAGTTGAGTAATTGTTTGGATATATATTCATGTCCTCATTCACGTGAACCCTAATTAAAAACTATGGTTTCTTTTTATGCATTATTTGAAAACTGAGATTTGATAGTCATACTGAGCATGCTAAACACTGATGATTACTTTTAGCATATTTTATTAAGTTTTCATGAATATAACATTTGAGCATGAATAGTGATTTGAGAGAGAGTTTTGATGGTACGTAGAGATTATTGTCGAAACATGAGTATTTCTTTTAGAAAATACTTGATATTTTAATGAGTTTTGATTAGATTGAGCATTGAGTCTAAATGATATTTTGAGTACATGATGATCACAATGTAAATATACTTTTCATAATAATTTCATTAATAGATGATATGAGTGTTAAAGAAGATTGATTTGATAGATAAGTTGTGCATGTTTTAGTCTTGAGAGCATTGTTGAGCACCGGTTGGGTGAGGAGTGTCACCCCAGAATTGAGTTTGCTAGCATAGGATAGTCGTGCAGCACGTTCTGGCGACTTTTGTCCCTAAAGTTGGACACTTCTCTTTAGATCGAGAGAGAGAGAAAGAGATAGAGATATTATGTCCTTTACCGTGGCAAGTTTAGGACGAGTGTGGCAACGATGTCAATTCGTTGTGCCTCACCTAACATAAAGGTGGCACGATAGGATAGATGTCGGTTAAGAGAAACTCTCAAGCAACATTGATTGAGCATGAGATTTCTAACAGAGTCATTCTTTCTTTCAAATGTATATTCTAAAAGAGCATGATTCATTTTAATCTTGCATGTTTTACTGAGTTAAGGTGAGTTGAGCCTTTGAGTTGAGTTGATGTTAGTTCCTTACTATTCTACCTGTTTCGATTTCATTTAGCTATTTTACATACCAGTACATTCTACGTACTGATGCCACTCTGGCGCTGCATCGTTTTATGATGTAGATTCAAAGGATCAAGATTATCAGCAAGCACATCATTGAGGATCTTTGGACGTTCAGCTGATTGGTGAGCCTTCCTTACTTCGGAGGATCCATTTTATTATTTCATCTTACTTTAGAGTTAGATATTGATTGGTTTTTTTAATTAATCAAGGTAGACATAGGTTTGTCATTGGCACCACTTACTAGTGATAGAGGCTTCATAGACTAGAGTCGCATTGTTGATTGATAAGCTGTGAGCTAGTTCTTTTCTACTAGCCTTTTTTTATAATAGTATTTTGAGATTAGATGATGAAGTGCCCATTTACTTCCGTTTGCTTTTCTGCTGATTAGTAAAATGTATGGATGAATGAATGTGATGAGGCCAAATGGTTTGCTTGGGGACTAGCAATAGTCTCTGAGTATCGGTTAAGTCTAGGATACCCTCTCGGGGAGTGACAAACTTGGTAGCAGAGCATGAGTTCAAGAGTTCTAGGAAATCTATGAAGCCATGTCTAGTAGAGTCCTGATTATTGGTGTGAAGACTCCACATCCATATTCTGGAGGCTATAGGACATTTAGGAATTGTTTCCCTTCTTTGAGTTTCTAAATCATGCGATAAAGTCAAAGTCTATAAAAGTTCTTTTCTAAATCGTGCTTTACGCATTTGCAAACCATGTCTTCTAAATGCATCGTGGACTTGAAGTATACCATTAGCACCGAGAAGCTTGAGCCTACTACTCAGCATGTTGTGCATAATAGATGGGTAGAAGAGGACAAAGAGAGTGAGATGGAAGAATAGGGGTGAGGAGGGAAATAGGTTCCCCTTTCTGCAGAGGCCCTAGAGTTATATGCCACCACCAGTGAGTATACCCAATCTTATAGTAGATATAATATGAGGCCAAGCAGGAATCAACCGTTCAAGATTCGGAACCCTTTATCCCGAGGAAGTGTGGCTCGAGGCCGTAAAGAAAGCCACCATGAGGAAGGTATGACAAACTTCATTTGGGGCGGTGTCGATTGGGCACTGATGACTGCTTCAAGTGTGGCCAAGAGGGTCAATTTCAGAGGGATTGTTCAAAGTAGGCTAACCAAGCCTAGCTCGCTAGATCTACACCATCAATCAGAGGACACCAGAGAGATGCTACTCCTAGAACGAGTGAGGCTATAGACTAGTTGTGCGTCACAATAGTTGCTCAACTCAGAGAAACACTCCGGGATTGTGACAGGTATAAATTGAGTCTTTACTTGCTTTTATACTATCCATGATAGAAAAGTTTCTGTTTCCAAGAAATTTAATGTTTCCAACTAAGAGTGAGATTTGAGGTCTTGTAAAATCATAAGTAGAGTTATTACCTCTGAGCAAGAGAGATGATGAGAGAGAGAGAAGGGGACTGGTTAATGAGAGTGGTGATTGATTGAGGCTTGTAGTTAGAGTTATGTATCCATTAGGTAACTAATGAGGTGATGAGTCAACGACCATAAGTTTAATGAAAGGGTCGAAAGTATCTTATGATTGTCATGATGAGGTATAGAGAGAGAGAGAGAGAGAGAGAGAGAGAGAGAGAGAGAGCTAGTGTCAGAATGTGTTAGAGTGTGCCCAAAAAATTAGAAGGAAGTGTATGTTGATGTGTTATAGTATTCGTACTATTGAGGGTGAAGTGTAGATCTTGAATGGGGGAAAGAGAGTTTCCAATTTGATAGATCTAAATTAGTCTTATGATTTTTAAGTGAAAGTTCATGAGACTCATCAGGTTATGAGCTTAGTCAGATAAGGAGATATGATTGAATAGGTGAGTGGTGTTGAGTTATGAGGAAGGGATACGTTGATTGAGCACTCGCTATGAGATTTTAGTGGGATTATGTTCCCTAAACATTTATCGAGTAGTTGTAAGTTAACGTTAAAGAGGTGAGTGATAGATGAATATGTTAGTACTAGACCCTAAGCTTGAATTTTGAGGAGGAGTAAGAAAGAGAAGATAGTCTCATGAGAGTGATAGTCTTAGTTGGAGATTTTCTCTAAGGGACTTGCCATAGTGTATGAAGATGCTAATTTGTAAGAAAAGTGATGCCATGGGTAGGGTACAAGTGTCCCTTAGGTGAGACTAGTGAAACAAGGATAGTTCAATAGATAAGAAGAGACTTGAGATGTGTATCCATGATTGTGTGAAGATGTGTGAAGCTCTAAGTTATGACTGCTCTAAGAATCTAGATAATATCCTTGAGTTTAATGTGAAGTAGGTTGAGATCGGCATTCAGTGTCATCCCGAGTAGCTAAGTTGATAGGGGTTATGGATAGATAATGAGGAGTTTTTCATTATAGTCTAAGTCTTATACGAATGGGTTTATGAGAGCATAGAAGTTGAGTGTTAGCAGGCTAAAGAAGAGGTTAGATTGTAAGAAGTCATGGGAAGTGGTTAGATACGCCATAAGAATAACAAATATAAAAGAGGTCGCCATAGAGACAGGAAATGAGCTAAGAGTGATAATGTCGAGAAGAGTCCGAGCGGTTAGTTATATATATATGCGACTATAGCATAACAGAAGCGCTTAAGATATTCTTGTGGGTAGTGATTCCTTGACCGAAGAGAGGTATGTGCTTACAATCTAGTAGAGGAAATTGATTCTCAAATCTAGAGAGGGGACCTTGAGAGCTAAGGGGGAGATGACGAAGTGGTAGATCGAAGTCGATCTTGAGTTTTTGATTGTGATAGGCTGATCAAGATGAAATATCAATTCTTTTCTGTCTCATATAGTCCTTATACTTCAGCTAAGGTAACAAATCATTCCCTTCTAGTGTATGATTACCATACCTATGGCCTAGTCCCATGCACATCATGTTGATTCCCGTCCATGCTGAGTTTTGAGGATGAGTAGCAATGAATTCATTCATTAATCTCGATCGTACCTCATGAATTTAAGTGTTTCCACTACTATGTTGAAGAAGATATGACTTGAGTTTTATACTAGGTATAGTTCTGTGAACTCACAATGAGTCTTGATAGATAAGAGAGATTGTAGCTCTCTATGAATGTTCTCAGATAAGATTTCTTGATTGAATCATGCTAATGATCTTTCGTTCCAAGCTCTTTGAGTAATCCAGCTTTCCAGTCTTGGTAGGAGTGTTGTTGATGATAGTGGACGAGTTATGGGTGATGGGAGAGAATGAGTGCTTTTGAATTATCATAAGGGAATTGAGTTCCTATCCTTGAGTTGATGTTCCTTAGGCCTCTGCATACTTGAGTATGAAAGTCCTTGCTAGTAATCATGCCTAATAATGATATTGGAGATAAAGTTTGCACTCTAGATATTGTGTTCTAAGTCTATTATTGAGAGTGAGTATTCGAGTATCTAAGTATTTAAGTTCTTGATAATATTCATGGTTACTTTGCATGGAGAGGTAGTAATTTGAGGTTTTGCAAAAGGGGGTGATGATGAGTTCTTCCAGATCCAAATTACGATGCTGATAGTAGTAGACTGAGGTGAGGGTAGATGAGGAGGAGCGAATGTATCCTTATTATGATATTAGTATTAAACTTGTGTCCTGTAGGGATAGAGACAGGAAAGAGGAGAGAGATAAAACCTTATGATGAGTAGTAGATAGGTAAGAGTATATTAGTGTGACTTTGAGTGAGAACTCATTGAATGGTAGAGGTAGAATTGCTAGGGAGGCTTGAGAATTCTAAGGTATAGTGGAAGTGGATAGAGTGATAGGCTTGAATTTGAAGTTGTTGTTATGCGAATATTGATGATATACTAGTGAAGACTTTGTAATAAAGGTTTGAGGAAGAGTAGTGAGGTAGTGAAGATCGGGGACTAGTGATCTTTTAATGGAAGCCCCTGTGGAAGTTTAGAGTTGAGTATTGGGAATTATCTTTGTATGAGTATGATCATCTCATGAATGACACCATGAGGCTTAGAAGTAGGCTTGAATGGAAGAGGAGGAGTTGGTTAGATGGAAATCTGAGTAAGAGTTATAGGCTTAAGTTAAGGGAGTAGAGTGCCATGAAAAGGAGTACAATTGAGATGAGGTGGTAAGCTTTAAAGATGTACATAGAGTCTTATGTATCGATGGTCCTATTTTTCATTAGAGTTGATGGCTTCCTTTTTGAGTCCGAAATACAGATTGTCCAGGTGTTCAAACGATTTGAATTGACTGAGTTACGATGTTTCGTTCGTGCTTCATGGTGAAAATGTCTAAGAGAATATCTCTACTCTCGATCTGAACTGATTTGTCTATTAACTAAATTGATTGTCTTTTCTGAAGTGAGTTGTCTATTCTTGAGTCTGAATAGGGATTGTTGATAGTGATGAGGAGTCGAAAGTTTGACTGACTGATGAGGGTTCCAATGTGAATTCTGAGTTTATTCGTGCCTTGATATCTACCTTTACTCATTATTCGAAGATGAATGATCCCAAGGGGGAGATGATGTAACACCACATAAAATTATCAAAATGCCCCTAAAACGTAATCGTGCACATAGCGTGTCTTCTAAAGCTCCAATGTGAAATCCAAGAGCAGATTTGTAATCAGCACAAAAAATTGTGTGTGAAAATGGTCTCGACCCAATTTTAGAGCAACCAGGTCAAAAAATAATTTTTGTTAATTAATTTCGGGACAGTGTTGATGCGCGCCAAAAGCGCGGCGCGCCTGGGAGGCGGACCAACACTTAATTTTTTTTAAACATTTCTACGGAAATTGAAAAAATCGATCGAAAAGCGATTTACGAAAAATTACACATAAAATGCATTTGATGAACGCGTTTTATGTGTATTCTTCCTCGAAATCAATTTTTCAATGTGTTTTAAGAAAATTCACCAAAATAACACATGTCTGCACCCCTGGCTGACGAGGACATGATGGTACGAGATGAAATTTTATTTTTTTATTTCAAAAAGAGTATTTTGGTAAATCCCCAACCCCTCCCAAGTCCTATAAACGAGTATCAAGGTCGTTTATATCGATTAGAGGATTTTAAACCCAATATTTTCTCTAAGTCTAAAGCGTATTCCTGAGAGAGAAAGAAGCAAGGGTTTGAAGGTTCAGAGATTAAGGGTCAAATTCTTGAAGAAGACTAGCACAATCTTCATCCCAAGTATGTAAGGCTAAACTAAAAGCATGAGATTGTTCTCCTATGTGTCCCACAGATGGTCTTAGATGAGAGATGAAAATTCTTGAGTTTACACACATGATTTCTTGAATTATTATCTTGATTTAATTCTTGAATTAAGTTTCTATCTTATCAATGAGTTCCTGTGTAAAATCTTCTTGAAGTTGAGTAATTGTTTGGATATATGTTCATGTCCTCATTCACATGAACCCTAATTAAAAACTATGGTTGTTTTTTATGCATTATTTTAAAAACTGAGATTTGATAGCCATACTGAGCATACTAAACACTGATGATTTCTTTTAGCATATTTTATTAAGTTTTCATAGATATAACATTTGAGTATGAATAGTGATTTGAGAGAGAGTTTTGATGGTATGTAGAGATTATTGTCGAAACATGAGTATTTCTTTTAGAAAACACTTGACATTCTAATGAGTTTTGATTAGATTGAGCATTGATTCTAAATGATATGTTGAATACATGATGATCACAATGTAAATATACTTTTCATAATAATTTCATTGATAGATGATGGTGATAGATGATATGACTATTAAAGAAGATGTGATTTCATAGATAAGGTGTGCATTTTTTAGTCTTGGGAGCATTATTGAGCACCGAGTTGGGTGAGAAGTGTCACCCAGAACTGCATTTGCTAGCATAGGATAGTCGTGCAGCTCTAGCGACTCTTGTCCCAAAAGTTGGACAATTCTCTTTAGATCCGAGAGAGAGAGAGATAGAGATACTACGTCTTTTACCGTGACAAGTTTAGGATGGGCATGACAACGATGTCAATTTGTTGTGCCCCACCTAACATAAAGGTGGCACGATAGGATAGATGTCGGCTAAGAGAAACTCTCAAGTAACATTGATTGAGCATGAGATTTCTATCGGAGTCATTCTTTTTTTTCAAATGTATATTCTAAAAGAGCACGATTTACTTTAAACTTGCATTGTTAAAATTCAACATAAATCATAAATGGGTATTAAGGTTTTATTTTCTTAATTATTAAGATTATTTAATATCTAAGGTGGTCAATGGTAGAATTCAAATTGGATTTGGCAACCTAAAGAAGTTGGAAGCAAGTTGGATTTGCTTATTCGATGGTAGAAATTAATTTGGATTTGATGACCTTAATGCAAGTTAGACTTGCTTACTTGGAGCCTAAGGAAAATAACTCAACTACAACTCAACTACAACTCATGCTTAGCTAGAATGCCTATCCATAATGAGTTGTAAAGTTGCAAGTGGAAACTTGTAATTCACCTCCTTAGGAACATTATAAATAGGAGAGGCTAGGAGTCATTCTATGTATCCATCATCCTTCACCAAAGGAGAGCTTAAGTGAGCTAAAGTGAGAGAGAAAGAGGGAGAAAAAGAGAGATTATAGCTAGAAAGATGATTATAGCAATTTTGTGAGTTGTAATTTTCTCTTATAATATTAACATAAAGTGTGTGTAAAGAGTATTTTATACTTTCTAAATTCTTTCGAGATATCTAACATTTGGTATCACAGCAGAAAGATCGAGGGGCCAGCATATTGGAGGAAGGTGCACAATCTGGGATTGTAAAGTTGTTATCAGGGACAAAACTTACTTGGTTATTGTTGATATTACCAAGTCACTATTGTGGATCTAACAAGTTCGTCTACCTCAATTGAAAAGCTCAAACACAGTAATTATAGCAACTAGAGTACTCGTGTCCAATATTATTTGCTGGGGCATGATTTATGGAGTATAGTTGGAGGTAACGAAACCATACCACCAACTGATCTAGAAGAACTTAGAAATACAAAATCAGGACCGGCAAGGCCATGTACATACTTTTAGTAACAATTGAGGATGATGATCTGCCCCATATAAAAGAAGCTAAAACACCAAAGAAGGCGTGGGATACATTAGCTTCTTTGTTTACAAAAACAAATGAAGCAAAGCTGCAGCGACTCGAGAATGAGTTGAGGACACTCTCACAGCGTGATATGATGGTCAGTCAATATTTTACCAAAATAAAAGCAATATGTTCAGAAATCTCCAAGATGTATCCAGAAAATGCAATCACTGCAACACGGATGAGGAGAATTATCATCCATGGTCTACGACCAGAATATATTGCTATCATGACTGCTACACGTGGATGGACTAAAGAACCAACTTTATCAGAGTTGGAAAATTTGCTAGCTAATCAAGAAGCGCTAGCTAAACAAATGGCCGGAGATACAGTCAAAGATGAAGAAAAAACTCTCTTCTCTAATAAGAAAAAATTTAGAGAAAAAAATGAGAAAAAGCCTGGAGGATGGCAAAAGCATCACCAAAAGAAAAACTTCCAATCTAGGGGAGCAAAACGAGAATATCATAACAACAATAAATGAGACAAAAGGAATGAACAACAGAATGGTGAATGCTATAACTGTGGAAAGAAAGGTCATTTTGCTCGGGATAACTGGAGCAAAAGAGTTGAAAGCAATAATGTTGAATCAACTTCAAGAGAAGCAGAATGGGATTTCGAAGTTTCTTTTGCAATTGAAGAATAAGTTGATCTTCATCAGCATGGTGAAGAAATGGTTTTAACTACTATGTGTAAAATTATTGATCATAAAAATGATTGGATCATCAATTCAGGATATTCTAATCATATGACAGGAGATAAAGATAAGCTGTCAAACTTGACCAAGTTTGAAGGAAATATAGTTGTGGTGACTGCAGATAATTCAAAATTGCCAATTGCTCATATAGGCAATACAATTGTGGTACCTCGATTCAATTCACATGAAGTACAATTACAAAAAGTACTTCATGTCCCTGGCATAGAGAAGAATCTTCTATCAGTTGCACAGCTCACAATTTTAGGGAATTTTGTGGTGTTCAGTCCAAATAATGTCAAAGTATATAAACATATCAAACCCACATTCAAGCCAATCATGGAAGGAAGAAGGCTTGAGTCTTTTTACATGATGAATGCTCAAACAACATATGTGGACAAAACAAAGAAGAATGAGATAGCAGATTTATGGCATAGTAGATATGGACATGTCAGCTATCACAAATTGAAAGTAATGATGAAGAAGTTAATGCTTAAAAGATTTCCCCAACTTGATGTATGAGAAGATACAGTATGTGCTGGTTGTCAATATGGTAAAGCACATCAACTTCCATTTGAAGAATCCAGATTCAAAGCTAAAAGTCCACTTGAACTAGTTCATTCAAATGTCTTTGGCCCAATCAAGCAAGCATTGGTGAGTGGTTATCGCTACATGATAACTTTTATTGATGATTTTTCAAGATATGTCTGGGTAGATTTCATGAAAGAAAAGTCAGAAGCTCTTCAAAAATTTCAAATCATTTAAGATGACAATCGAGAATGAACTAGATTCAAAAGTAAGATGCTAACGGATGGACAAAGGGAGAGAATACATGTCTGCAGAATTTCAAAAATTTTTACGGTAAAGCAAAATCAAAAGGCAATTGACTTGTCCGGGAACTCCTCAACAGAATGGTGTTGCTGAAAGAAAGAATCATTACCTGACAGAACTTTGCAGAAATATGCTAGATACAAAGAATGTTCCACCTCGATTTTTGGGCTGAATGTATGAAAATAACGGCTCATATAATAAATTGATTGCCTCAAGCAAATCTGGGATTTACTTCTCCATTTGAGAAATTATGGAGGTTCAAACCAGTTGTTGGTCACTTTCGCGTATTTGGATGTATATGTTATATGTTCATACATGATCATCTACGTGAAAAGTTTGATAAAAAGGCGATTCATTGCATCTTTACGGGTTATGATTGTCAACGAAAAGGATGGAGATGTTGTGATCCAACAACAGGGAAATGTTATGTTTCTCGGAATGTGGTGTTTGATGAAGCATTATCTTCGTGGTCTCTTCAATCAGTTTTGTTGCCAGATTTGAATGAGATTGAAGAGAAATTACAACAAAGAGTTGAAGATTCGGCTAAAATAATGAAAGTTCGGTCAAATGAAGATATTAAAAATAATGATTCTAAAACTTCCTCAACTATCAAAGATAATGATGTGGTTGACTCAAAATCATGAAAGAGTCCATGAAAAACTGGAATACATGAAACAATCTTTGAAGAAGAGATAAGTCAACTAGAAGATGGAGATAAAGAAGAAAATATTCAACCATCTTTAAGAAGATCAACTAGACAAAGAAAGCCAAATCCAAGGTATGGTAATGCTGCTCTAGTTGAAAATTCAAAAGATATGCAAGAACCAACTACATTTGAGGAAGCATCTAAAAAGAGAGAATAAAGGTTGGCTATGCAAGAGGAGATTCAAACGTTGAATCAAAACGAGACCTGAAAAATGGAGACAAAACTTAAGGATATAAAACCCATCTCCTGTAAATGGGTTTACAAAGTGAAGATTAAACCAGATGGTTCGATCGAGAGATATAAGGCTAGATTAGTAGCTTGAGGATTCTCACAACAGTATGGACTAGATTATGATGAAACATTTAGTCCAGTAGCAAAGATTATAACAGTACGTGTTCTGTTGGCTCTTGCCACAATCAACTCATGGAGTTTGTCTCAGATGGATGTGAAGAATGCCTTTCTGAATGGAAAACTTGATCGAGAAGTTTATATGGAGCAACCATTGGGTTTCAAGGATAAAACTCATCCAGAAGCTGTTTGTAAGTTGAAAAAGGCTTTGTATGGGTTAAAGCAAGCACCTAAAGCTTGGTATGAAAAGATTGAGTGAGTTTCTTGTCTTCAGTGGATATTCGGTCTCAGTAGCATATCCAAATTTGTTTATCAGAATTCAAGGAGGAAAGAAAGTAATGATTTTGGTGTATGTGGATGATCTAATCATTACTGGAGATGATAAAGAAGAAATTAATCAAATCAAAGAAAACCTCTCAATTTGTTTCCAAATGAAGGAACTTGGACAGTTGAGTCATTTTTTGGGACTAGAGATAGATCACACGAAGGAGGGAATATTTCTGTATCAACAGAAGTATGCTAAAGATTTGTTGCAAAAATATGGTATGCTTGATTGCAAACTCATTTCTTTACCAGTTGAAATGAATTCAAAAATGAGTGCAGTAGAAGGGAAGAATTTAGAAGATCCAATAATGTATCGACAAATAGTTGATAACTTAATCTACTTAACTTTGACAAGGCCAGACATTGCTTATCCAGTTGGAACAGTAAGTAGATTTATGCAATATCCAAAGCACACTCATTTGGAAGTTGTTCGAAGAATACTTAAGTATGTTAAAGGAACAGTTGATTTTCGGCTTACTATATAAGCATAATATAGAAAGCAGTTTAAGAGGTTATTGTGATGTTGATTATGCTGGAGATGTTGATACTCGAAGGTCAACAACTAGGTATGCCTTCGATCTTGTATCTGGAGTTATAACGTGGTGCAGTAAAAGACAACAAACAGTGTCGCTTTCAACAACTGAAGCGGAATATTGTGCAGCAACAATGGCAGCACAAGAAAGCACGTGGCTAATCCGGTTGTTAAAGGATTTACAACAACCAGTAGACTATGCAGTTCCTTTATGTTGTGATAATCAATCAGCAATTAGCTTGGTGGAAAATCCCACATTTCATGCAAGAACAAAGCATGTAGAGGTTCAATATCACTTCATTTGGGAAAAAGTATTGAAAGGAGAAATCCAGATGATAAAGGTGAAATCAGAAGATCAAGTAGCTGATATCTTCACCAAAGGACTCAGCAAGGAAAAGTTTGAAAGATTCCAAAAGCAGCTTGGAATGATATCAAGAGAAGTAGCACAAAGATGATTTATATTGAGGGGGAGTGTTAAAATTCAACATAAATCATAAATAGATATTAAGGTTTTATTTTCTTATAAGATTACTTAATATCTAAGGTGGTCAATGGTAGAATTCAAATTGGATTTGGCAACCTAAAGAAGTTTGAAGCAATTTGGATTTGCTTATTCAATGGTAGAAGTTAATTTGGATTTGATGACCTTAATGCAAGTTAGACTTGCTTACTTGGAGCCTAGGGAAAACAACTCAACTATAACTCATGTTTAACTAGAATGCTTATCCATACAGAGTTGTAAAGTTGCAAGTGGCAACTTGTAATTCACCTCCTTAGGAACATTATAATAGAAGAGGCTAGGAGTCATTCTATGTATCCATCATCCTTCACCAAAGGAGAGCTTAAGAGAGCTAAACTGAGAGAGAAAGAGAGAGAAAAAAGGTGAAGTTAGAAAGACGATTCTAGCAATTTTGTGAGTTGTAAATTCTCTTATGTTATTAATATAAAGTGTGTGTAAAGAATATTTTCTACTTCCTAAATTCTTTCGAGATATCCAACATGCATGTTTTACTGAGTTGAGGTGAGTTTAGCCTTTTGAGTTGAGTTGATGTTATTTTCATACTATTCTACCTGTTTCGGTTCCGTTCAGCTTTTTTACATACCAGTACATTCCACGTACTGACGCCACTTTGGCTACATCGTTTTATGATGTAGATTCACGGGGTCGAGATTATCAGCAGGCGCGTCGTTGAGGATCTTTGGACGTTCAGCTAATTGGTGAGCCTCCCTTACTTCGGAGGATCCATTTTATTATTTCATCTTGCTTTAAAGTTAGGTATTGATTCTTTTTATTGATTAAGGTAGTCATGGGTCAGTCATTGGCACCACCTACTAGTGATAAAGGCTTCATAGACTAGAGTCAGATTGTTGATTGATAAGCCTGTGAGCTAGTTCTTTTCTACTAGCCTTTTTTTTATAATAGTATTTTGAGATTAGATGATGAAGTGCCCATTTACTTTCTTTTGCTCTTCCGCTAATTAGTAAAATGTATGGATGAATGAATGTGATGAGCCCAAGTGGTTTGTTTGAGGACTAACAATAGTCTTTGAATGCCGGTTACGTCTATGGTACCCTCGCAGGGCGTGACAATGGTGCAACCCTATGATAAAAACACCTCTACAAAACTAAATTATTCTTTAATTTGAAAATGAAATATAATTCCAAAAGAGCACCCATTGAACTTTTGCTGGTCATACTTTGTGAGTGCTAAAAAGTGCACACCATGTGAAATGACGTTTTGGAGGTTGAGAATTATTCAACTTATGTACTGTCTTCATAAATCCTTGTCATCATATTTAAGGTAAGGGCATACGATAGATTGTAGGTGGGCTCAAAGGATTCACTTAAATAAACCCATGCTCCTCTTCTTATTTTATATATTTTAATATTTCAATTTTTTTAAAAATATTAAAATATAGGTATGTGAATTCATATTTGAAGTATCACATAACGCGATGATGATTGAATGCTCTCTAAATGATGTTAAAAAATTAAATGAATTCATATATAAGAACCTAAAACCAAATCAATCAAATTTATATCTTCGAATCACTCTTTTATAATAATACATCCAGTCTCTCAAAATTTTGAATACGCTTCTAATTATTGATTATAGTCCTTCTAATGCACCAAAGCACACACAAACAACCACTATATATATGTGATTAGCATATTTGTAACTTTTCTGTCCTAATAAGCAATATATGTAATAATATTTGACTGAATATGAAATTGAAGAAAGAACAAAACTACTAGGCTTATGTCTTGAATTAGAGATGTTTGGTCATGAAAATTGTGAGTATTTGAAAAAGATAGTTTTCTTTTCTAATGTGAAAAACGATATTTGAAAATTAAAGTGGTCAAGTTGTATTTGATTATCAATACGAATTGAAGTTGTTTTAAAAAAAATTCGAGTAATTTGTAAGAAAAAGTTGAAAACAAGTTTTTAGGATCGGTTTGGAAAGCCACCTAGTAATGAAATTGGTGCAATTACCAGCTTAGTAATTGCACGGTCTAGTAATTACTTTGACATTCTTGTTTGCCATAATATAATTGCACTATAAGTACAAGTGTGTTGTTTAGTTGCATGAGTGTTATTACAAGATTGTATTAAATTTTAAAAATAAAAAATAATTATCTAATATTAAAATTTATACTTAGCAAAATAAGGGTACTTATAAATAATATTAATTAAGTATTTAAGATATATTTTGTCTTTTGGAAATATATTACATAGTAAATATATATTCGTTTCCATCAATCTTGGATGGAGCCAAAGATTCAATATTTTTTGGCTTTGGGGTATGATGAAATAAAGCAAAATGGCTCTTTAAACTGTATGCGCTTCTTTCAATTGTGAAGTAGCAGTTAGTCAATGCAACTTTCGACGCTCATCATGGGTCATCCGCAAACAGTCGCGCTATGTTTTTAAACATAGGGGTCAGGCTGCGTACACCCGACCCCCCCTTACCCCGCAATGGGCGGGAGCCTTTGAGGCATTGGGGTAATGTTGTTGTCTGTAATTATTAAAAAAATATTTATATTTTTCAAATTAAGGTATTTTGATTAATTTAATCATAAAAACTAAAAGTACAAAATTTCGATGAACATAAAAAAATGTTTGTTCGGCAAAAATGTTAGTATTATAAATATTAGAATATTAAAGAAAAGGAAAACATAACACTATAACCTTATTCAACAATGAATCTACTTTAGTTTAAAAATAAGATATTAACAAAATTATGCTAATGAAAAAATAAATTAGAAAAAATAAAAATATAAAATATAAAAAAATTACATGAATCACATGAGAAAGAAACAAAATATAAATAATAAAAAAACATTGTTTTAGAAATATTAGAATAATAAAAAATTAAATGATTAAAAAATAAATTAAAACAAAAAAATAAAAATAAAAGAAAGAAAAGAGCTTAATCTCATGTAAATTACACCAATTACTTATCCTTCCTTGGAAAATGAAGAGCGTAAGGATTTTTAATGCAAGCATTAGCAAGATTAAAGACACAATTTTCCTTCAAATCTTTTTTCTACATTTATTCTCTACTGTATTTAGGGAGTTTATATAAATACATACATA